>VYZR01096799.1:40103-83171 GCA_013400675.1 Oxylabes madagascariensis
CAAAAAATGGTTTGTTTCATGTATATCATCTGAACATTGCACTGAATAAGCTACCCAAAAAAGGTTAATCTCCAATTCCGTACTGCTTTTACTGTCGCATCCAGCTGCTTCAAAGACAGCAATGAGTGTATCCTAATGATGACTCCCAGAAACAGAGGTAGCATAAGCATCTACTTCTTTCAGGTGCCAAAACTGAGACTTACAAGGCCTGTTTTTTCAGAATGCTTCATGTTTTGTAGTGCTGTACACGGTTACAGTACAAGTCTTGATTAAAGATTGAACACAGAATCTCAATCCCTGCCTGCTAGTTCTTGTCTCTTCTGGACATAGTCCTTCTGTATTTTTATTCAGCCACAAAAGGCGCAGCAATAAATATGTGGGAAAATTTGATATATGTGACTTTGCTCTTATCGTTCAGAAGGTTTATGGCAGAGGCATAAACAGAATCTAATCTTTCCAAGTGACGCTCAGCTGCCAGACCACAAAGCTTCCTTTCTGGTCTCCTTACCATTGCCTGCCTTGCATGCTCTCCCTCTTCTGAAAACTGAATGAGGGGGAGGAAGCCACTGTCCCACATGGCTGCAGCCTCCTTTCTGACATGACTTGGCTTTTTTACGCAACTGGTGGAGTTGAGTGGACTGTGTTGAGTGGACGTTGCTCCACATGTCAGTGAACTTCTTTGTGTCTTGTTGTCATTCCTCCCTTCAGCAGGAGTGCTGCCTGCCCGAGAGCTGGGTGTGATCTGGCTGAGTTATGCAGAAGTTCCTCGACTGTTGTCTGTAACTTCTGTCAGCGGGATATTTGTAAATTTAAACGCTTCCTCCCAGAAGTATCAAAGGAACTGAGGCCACTTTTCAGCATGGACATGAAAGGCTTTCGCGCACTGGTGCAGCCAGGATTGCCATGGAGAACAAAGGCTTTTGCTAATCGCTTCTAATGCCTTTCAAGTTTATACCTCATTTTTTCCCCTTTTTCAGCTTGTCTCCCAGAGTACTGAGACTTCCCTGACTGACTCACCAAATAATTAACAGGAGGAGGACTCAATCTCTGAAACTTTTGAACACCTCTTTTAATTTTCTTGAATAAGCCAGTACTCTGGCCAGGATCCAATTTGTGTAATTACATTTGACCTGACTTAATCCCTTGGCAGTTTCAATTGCATGTGGTAGTTGTCTTGGCTCCCTGTCCTGGGCTGCCATTCAATGCTACTCCATGATTTTCAGCAGCTGTTGTAATTCAGCTGTAGAAATGGGTGTATTTTCTTGATGGAAGCATTCCTCATATCTCTATCCCTTGCTAAACATCCTTATCTCACTAGTATTTTGGGAGGTGATGTGTCTGATGCTGCAGATGATCTTGCTGAAGTCCTTGGAGCTACTTGGAGCACCCTTAAAGATGGGCATGCACTTAGAGTCTTTTATCAGTTGTCTAACGTACATTTTGAGATTACTTTGGGTTTTTCACCTTCAGGCATTTATTGCTCAGTCTCCTCAGCTACTATGGGCTGCTTTAGGGACGTTATTGGTGCAGGTATTCCTCTTTAGCCTTGGAAACAGCACTTCTGCTATCCAGTCTGTGCTAAACAGGAGTGTGTCACCTTCCTGTGCTGACAGCAGTTGGGCTGGCTGGCTGTAAGTGTTGGCATTACTAAGAGTGCAAGTGATGAAGGAAAGCAAGGGCCCAGGACAGCTGAGTAGGATTACATAGGATGAAGAAAACCATCACAAGCAGAAACTTGGAGATGGACAAAGTGCAGGAGCCAAAGGTACAGTCAGATGATCATGCAAAAGACAAGACACTGAGTTCATGCATTGGCACATCCTTAGATGTGCAACAAGCATCTTGTTTTCACAGCAGGTGACAAATTGAGTGTTTCTTGGCTTCAGGCATCGGAAAAGGCGTATTTGTTACAAAGCCACTTGATCCTTTGGGGGCAGGGGCAGCTCCTGCTGAGGGGAGACAGGAATTTAGATGAGATTGGGTGCAAAAGGTGATCTACTGCTGAAAGGTGCTGTTGTTGCAAATTGTCTGCTATCATCTAATTCTCTTTTTCTGAGAGCCTCCAGAAGTAGGATGGCAAATATATCATTGCTGCTCGCCCTTGTTGCCGGTTATCTTTCATGAAATTTGGGATGTTTCTGTCATTCAACGCTCTACCCTGTGTTTCTGAACACTGTTTATGTAAATCCTTTCTTTACCTTTCTATATTGTCACCAAACACTTGGGTTCATGAGAGATTTCATTTTGCTAGGTAGAACATCCTGAAGATCAAGAGGTACGGAGTATGTTGTGAATACAAAAGCCATTCATCAGACCTGACTTTTACCTTCTGGATCTATCCCATAATTACACACATTTAGATCTCAGAGTAGACTGGAAATCTTGCCTCTGTTGATGTCAGTGATGCTGTAAATTAAGTCACCAGTGGTAACATTAAAATTTGTCCTCTGTCCCAGAGCTTGAAGGCTTGGAGTCAGAGCCATCTGATTTTGGCATGTGCTGGGTATTGCTTATACCTCGGTAGAACTTTCTGCAAAGTTCATGAACACTCTGTTTCCTAGAACACAAATTTTTCAAACCCTTATGATGGTTGTCAGAGAAAATGTGGCCAACTCTGAGTGGTGGCACATGATGTATCTACAGTCAGTGATGTTGCTTTTAAAGATCTGTTTGCATGCTAAATAATGGGGTGGGAAAATTGCACTTTAGAGTTGCTGATTTTTCCTTTACTTCTGGACTGGACTCTGCCTGCCATCCTGAAGACAAATCTTCTATTTTTCTTGTTTCAGAGTGCTCTTTAACTGTGTGTGCCTGAATGCATCAGCCTTTGGAGGTGAGCGTCTTCCCTTGAAACTGCCTTGTGATATCCAAGTGCCTGCTCTCTTGGGGTAAGGAAAGACATACACATACAGAGATTGAGAATGTGCTGTGGGCAGAAGCAGAATGGGCAAAGAGAGGACAAGCAGTACTGCTTTAACTTGTAAATTTTGGAAATAGTGAAGTTGTCATGGAGAGAGGGAATAAACTAAATCTGTCCACTATAAATAAAACAAATGATAAACTTAAGTTGCAGCAAGGAAATTTAGCTGAGGTGTCAGTGAATGATCTGCATTTAGGATAGATGAGTGCTGGACTGGATCCCCCCAGGAGGTTAGGCAGTTTCAGTCATGGAAAGGTTTAAGAACAAGTTGGAAGAGCAGTAGTAGATGTGTTTTTAGGAGAATCAGTCCTTCCATGTGGTGGAAAAATAGACTAGGTGACTTCTGGAGAGTCCTACTAACCTACTGATTATTAGAAATGGGAATGTGTGAAATTCTTATCTTAACCTTATTCAAAGCTGATAAGGTGAAAGGCAAAGTGGAGTGTATCTGTGCAGAATGAGCTGCATGGTTTGGTGAAGAATTGATGCAGCAGCAATTGATGCTGGTGCTCAGTGTCTTTGTTACTTGAATAGTGATGCCATTCTGGAGGGAAGTATGAGCTCAGGGGAAAGAAGAGGTTTAATCCTCTGTGGTTGGCGTGCAGTGTAAACTAATGGTAAAAAACAGGAAGTTGTAGCAATTCTGCCTCCTTTGTAGTAAGTTTCTGGGAGTTTGGGTCTCTTCCATGGTCCATGTAAGGGATTTATTCTTGCTCTCAGGGTGTGATCTCATCTGCTTTATTGTGACATGAGAACACAATGCTACAAATACAGGTATACTGAGAAAAACACAAATACCATGTGGAACACAGAGAGAGGAACCAAGTGATTACTTTTCCTCTCTTTTTCCAGGGCTGATGAAGTGGAGGAGAGTTTCATTTTTCTTCTCTTGCTCTTCTGTTCATATTCTCCATTGTGTTTCTTTGTCTTGTCTTGACAGCAAACACAGCAGGCTTTTCCTCAGTTTGAAAATGCTGGCTCACCAGCTAGGTCTTGAAATTATGTTCTGAAGATGTCTGCTCCTTTAGTTTCCTTGCTTCTTCCTCCTTCATCCCTTCCTTGGGAGCTGCCGTTGACAAATGGAGCCTGCGTTCAGGCAGCCTTTAAGCCATCGTATGACAAGAGGGGTGTTCAGGTGCTTTGTCTTCCTTGGTCCTGTTAAGAAGATCAGTGAGATGCCTGTCTTATCTTGTAGGACATCTGGAATTCAATGGGAGGTTCTTCAACCTCTTGTTGGACTTTGGTTTCTCTAAAATTTACATTTCATCCATAATGTCAGCAAACACTGGTATCTGCTGTGGAGTTACACCAGTGTCTTATTGTTCCTTATCGTCTTCTGCTTAGCAGAGATAAGCTGTTGTGTCTCAGGGGTATGGGGACATGGGAGAAACTTGCAAGTAGCTCTCAGAAATGCAGATGGTGTCAAGAAGAAAATAAGGGATGCCTTTCTGAAGTCACCTTTGTACATGTTTTTTTATTTTTTCTCTTTTTTCCTCCTCTTGAGCTTTTCAATTCCTGCAGCTATCTGGTCAAATATTGAACGCAAAATGCGTTTGTGGAAAGATACAATTGACTGTGTTCCCCCATGATCTTTTGATCTGAATCAATCAAGTAAATCCAAGACCTTGCAATTCACCTTGTTGCAAGGAGGTTAATAAGTTGAGGGGTTGTGCCAATGGTACTGATGGTTTTCCAGCCTTGTGCTTTTTTTTAATTGTTATTCTTTTTTATGGTTCTGACCTTTTGGACTGGTCAGGGTAAGATTATTTGCAAAGAATAGTCCATAAATATGCCTGTCAGGACTGGAGTTAACATTCGAGCACTGCTGCTTAGCAAAAGAAAGCAATATGCCAAAGTTCAATTTAGATTTCCCTGCAGGGTTGAAAATAATGACAAGACTCACTTAACATGGCAAGGATGAGTCCTGCCACCTCTATGGGAGTGGCTGCTGTGTGGTCCTGCAGCACTTTGTAGCTGTGTGCCTGCTTCAGTTGTCTGCTCCTGAAATTTGGTGTCTGGCATCTCGTGCTGGGGCTTGCTTGGGGTGGAGGAGCCCTGGATGCATCTCTTTGCTCTTTGAGGTGCCAGTCAGTCAATTGGTAGCTTCCCTTGATTTAGCAACTGATTTTTTTTTTTTCCAACTGCTGTGCTCCTTGCAATGCAGATGAGGGTTTGTGGAGCTGCTCTAAGCTCTGTCCTGCAAAGCCACCCTGTTCCCATCCTTGCCCTCAGCGCAAGCCAGCGTTGGTTGCAACCGTGGCTAAAGAGAGCCCATGAGTGTCCTGTGGTTTTGGAGTTGTGTCCTGTGGGTTACCTGCTATGATCTCTGAGCCCTTTGGGAATCCCATATTTCAATGGAAAGCCAGTTGGGTTTTCCCTGCTGTGGCTATTCATGAAAACAGTTCCTAGATATCTCCCAGCTACTGTTTGCCACCATGGAAGCCTGAAACATCCAGTGGTAAGAATCTTGCTTTACTGTCAGGAAATATCATGGTGGTTATTGATGTTTCTGCTGTCCTGTCAGCAGAATTGACTCCTGTGGGTGAGAGCAGCATGAAGAGTGAAGCTGGAAACCAGCAGCTGCTATTTAGGCATTAACCTGCAGCACTTGAAAGCTACACAGTCCATTGTGTACAAATGGTCTCTTTAGAGTCTGGTCACGAATGTAAGTATAGTTTATCTGAAGCATGTAGCTCTTCTGAATTTATTTTTTCTTCCTTCTGTAGATGAGAAAGTCAAGGTGCTGAGGACCACTTGAATTCTATTCACAGGAAGTTCAGGGCAGTGGAGCCCTGAGGCTGGTTCTGAAACCCATGGGTTTGGCCAAAAAATCCCCCTAGAAAAAGTCTACATGTGGTGAAAAAAAACGATGCTATCAATTGAGAAAGCAGACTGGGACTAGGTGGCGAAATAAAGGTACAAAAAACAATGCAGCTTGTGGAAAGTCACAGAGCACCTCCATGCCAGACCCCTGCGACAGCTCAGCAGCTCTTGGTCCAAATCAGCAGTGCTGTAGCTTGCAGTGAAGCAGATGGGTCTGGTTCCCTGTCAGCACTGGCTGAAAAGTTTTAGAGTAAAAGAAATAAATTTGTCTTTAAGGCCCTGTAAATAACTGAACCCTTTGCTGGATTTACCTGCCTTGCACATAAAAGGAGAGGATATGGGGAAAATAGCTGAGGGTGGCAGAGCAGAGCCTTTGTTGTGTGGTGTGACACCCTCACAAGCCTGGTGGTCGTACTGAGAGCTGGGGACAGCTGTCCCCATCCCCACAGACAGCTGCCATCCTCCAGGTGGCAAAGGAAAAGCCCTCCAATGTGCAGGAGTTTTGCATGAAGGAGTTGGTAGAAGGCAACACTCTCTTTTCTTATTCCAAAAGGGACTGGCAATTAGCAGCAGGGGTAATAGCCACCTGGAATTAAATTCTGTGGAGGCATGAGAAATAGTAGGGTATATTTGGAAATATCTATTGCATATATATATTCCTCTTAAGAGAAACATGTTGGAGGTGCCATATCCATAAATACTAATAAGGCTGTTTGATTCCAATTTTCAGGTAAGATTAACATTTTATTGAGTATTATATCTGTCACATTCAATGCTTTAGTGTACCATCCTCTCAGGCTTATTAGCATAATTGCAGTGCTTAAGCAACAATAAAAAATTCAACAGTAAAATAGCGGTTAGCACAGGCAATTTGTTATCAAAAGCTTTTACTTAAGGACAGCTTTTGAGCATATTTATTATCCAGTTAGGGCTATACATTATTTTTATTTAGAAAAACAAGAGGGAAGCAATGTAGGAATATTTTTTCTCATTTAGTGTCTAAATCAGAAGGCCTGAGAATTGGTCACCACCGTTTTCTCTTTCTTAAAAGCACCCAGCAAATTCACTTGGGGTGGGGAGGCAAGATAACGAAACAGGCTCAGGTCTGGAGCAGGGCTGTGACGTTCGTAACTCAGCAGAACAATTCCGTTAAATTCTGATGCCGACTGGAGCGCCCTTTTAAAATTCCCTCATTGCCTCCTGGGCTCTGGAGATACTGCCCTTTGTCCGTGGCTGCTGGCACTGTCACTGGGGCAGTGCAAGGGCAGGGGGGGCCCAGGCTCACACCCCAGAGGTGGCAGCAGCCCTGGATGCAATGCAGCTGTTGGGGTGATGCTCCCGCAGATGGGCGAGGTACTGGACAGGACCTGCAGGAAAACAGACTTTGCTATCAGTGCTGGAGCAGAGGAACATGGCCTGTCTGTGACAGTGCTGTACACCCCTCCTCCTTTCTTTTCTCACTTTGAGGACTCTTAGGGGAACGGTCCTTTTGCTGAAAAGCTGTAGTATAGGTGTGAATGCACGTGTTTGTGTGCCAGCGCTTGCTCCTGCACACACAAAGTTTCTGTTGCCAGCATGGCAAGATTTTGTGTGAGTGTTTAAAAAATTTTCAGCACATTTTCTGTGTGTACTTAAAATACAAAGTTGAACCTCATAAATGAAGAAGTAAATGAGTTTTAAACAATACAAGAAGTCCTTAGACTAGGAGATCCATCAAGAAAAGCACATCGAATTGGCAAGAGGAAGACTGCTACTGTGATTGCTTGTGATTCCTTTGCTGGTAGAGGCTTTTTACTGACCCTCTCTTTGCTAGTGTTTGCTCTTCCAACATCCTTCAGCCTTTGCTTGAGTAGTTGCCCTTGTTCCCCAGATCTGTACTCACCTTCAGTATCCTTCCTGTCACCACAACCTTGGTGCCTCTCCTCTCATGTGTTTTCCTCATTTTTCCTTGTTCTGGGAGACCTCTTTTGCCTTGTGCTGATTTTTCAGAGGTCACTGTTCTATCTTCCTGATGGATGACTTAACTGTGGGCCTGTTGCTCTGTCCTTTTGGTGGTACCCAAAGCCCAGGGTGAGGATCTGCCACAGCCCTGATGATGCCTTGATTTGGCTCACAGTCTGTATAAGCAAGATGGGTAGACTTGTCTGGTGCTTTTGCTCCCATTTTGACTGCTATCTGAGCTCACTGTGAGGAGAAGTGAAGGCAGCGCTGCTGCCTCAGGGAAGAAGCTTGTGCTCATAGTGAAACAGGATGTGTAAGCAGGTTGTAGGAATTGGGAAGGGAGCACATGGAGACAGGTGAAACCAAATCGGGCACATATTAGAGAAGTGATGTGCTTGTGGGGTCCTCTTCACAAACACCCTCTTCTGCGAATGTGAGAAATTTGAAAGGAGCTGGTTGTTTCACATCCCCTTTTTTTGAAAGGGGTAAAAAACCCGATGTTATTCAGAGATAAATTGTATGTTTCAGATTCTGGGGTAGTTGTGAGTCTTTTGTTGGTACACTTCTCACTCTCATGAAACTGCCCAGCTCTGCAGGGTGTTTAGACTTTCTGTCAACAGAGAACTTGGTGATGCTCCTGAGACTGTGAACACACAGAAACTGACTGTGGAGAGTTAAGCTTTGTGAGAACTTTGCTCTTGGTGGAAATTTGACTGTGATTTGAATAGCAGTTGAAATACATGCTCTCTGCCTCCATGATCACCTCTAGGAATGGGGGCTCATTGCTGCTGACTCAGGAACAAGCAGGTTCCTGCACAGCTCCCCATTGTTGCTCATTCTGGCTCAGCTCATCGGGCTTTAGTAGCCCCCAAGGCACTTGAGCATCTCCTGCTTGCGTCTGGGCTTGTAGCTGGACAATGCTGAGTATCTTCTGCTACAGCCAGGGAAGCACCCTTCTAGTACAGCCAGAGGGTACCACATCCCTGGAGGGAGCTGAGGGACCAGGGAAGGTGTTTTCTTGGGGAGTTGACATGGCCAAGGGCATTTCTGTGTGGCTTCTACCTGAGATCTATAATCATCCAACATTTTGGGCAGAAAGGGTCATGCAGGTCATTCATGCAGCTCCTGGCTCAAAGCGGGGTTGGCTTTAAGGTGGGATGAGGTTGCTCAGGGCTTGTCAGGACAGTGGTGGCCTGCTGTGGTCTTGATGATAGTGTGTGCCCTGGTAACAAAAAGACACCTTATGGACGGCTCTGTGGGCTGCACTCTGGTGGCAGGGTAGTGAAGCAATGACTTTTCTATGAAAGAGTCTATGTGAAGGGTTGAGAGACAGAGTCTGAGCAGTGATACAGTGATTCCTGCATTAAATTCCCCTTGTGAAGTGCGGAACACCATGCTCAGCTCTGCTAGGATCTGGCTACCACCATAGCTGCTGGTGACACTGCACAGCTCTCCTCAGAATGGATGGGGAGGGATGCTGGCAGGAGAGGGTCTGTGGCTGGAGACCGTTCCACATGTGAACATGTCCTCCCCAAGGAGGAGAGTGCCTACATGCTTCTTACGGGGAAAAATATGGCTGAAAGAATTTAGCAGTGATAAATGTCATAAAAAATACTTATGCTGGAATTTGTAAAGCCTGGAACATCTGTTCTCAACAGTGCTTTGATCACGTTGTGAGGCATTTTTAAATGATACTTCCATGAATTAAGTGAGATCCTTATGGCTGCAGGATTTCTTTCAGTGCCCTTTTTTTCATGGAGCAAAAAGGCAAATTTCACAGGGAACATTACATGACTTGAAACACATATTTTAATGGTTAGTATCAACCAAACAATGTTTTATTAGGTGCTAGAAAAATGTTCCAGTTCCATACCCCAGGAAGCAAAGCACTCCCATTTACTTTTTTAGCTTATGGGAGCTGTACTTTGGAAAAAAAAAAAAATAAAAAAAAATCAAGAATTCATTACTTGTATGTTACTCTATTCAAAACCAAACCAAACATGGTGAAATGAGCTTAAACATTTTGAAGTTGTTGTCAGAAAAGGTCCTTTTTGGGTTTTGTTTCCAGGCAGAGCTGCAGACGAGGCCGAGGTTCTGTGTGTTTTCGGAGGGACCCACAGCAAAGAACGGCGGGACACTGATGATTTACTTTCCTCAGTGCATTGCCTTGGATTGAGCAGCTTTTGATCATTTACTTTTCTCTGAAGACTTGTGCTTTTTCCATTCTTGGTTGTTTTAGCAGGCTTCTGCCTCCTGCCCTTCCAGGGGCTGTGTATTTGGGGCTGAAATGTTGTGATGCCAAATAACTTTGGTGATCTAAGGAGTGTGGAGAGCCCTCACGGCAGTTCTTTGCAGTGTCATGCCTGGCAGGAGGATTTCTGCCCCTCTGCCTTCCTGCTACATATAAGGAAAAGAATATCTCCTGGGCTGTTTGCAGAAACAGCCTGTAGGATGTGAGGGGCAGCAGGAAGGAGGGAGAAACTAAAGAGGAGATGTGGAACCAAGGATGGGTCTCCTCCTGTGCTAGGTTTGTGTGTTCATACTTGAGAAATCCTTTCCTGCTGCTGCAGCCAGCAATTCTGGCAGCTCCCAGTGGGATGCTGGGCAAGGCTTCTTGCTTCCATCTCCCCTTCCCTCTCTGGGATGAAGGAATGGACCTGTGTGTGACCCCACGGCTCTACACAGCAATCAGAAGCCTGAGAAACTTAATTGTTGCTTCATTTAAAGACTGTCCAAACTGTGAAAGCAGGAAAAGTCATGGTCATAAATAGCAGAGAAGGAAAATGGATGGACTTTCTAGTAAGGTTCTGGGTGTCAGGGGTTAATTTACAAAAACTAAATTGTTTAATTCCTCCAGCACCCGACAGGTGAACAGGCGGCTTATTGCTGTGACATATCCATTTATAGCAGTTTTCCTTTGCTAACACCTGTGACTCAGTTCTGTTACATACTTATGCTGTCTGTTAATTATTTACCAGTGATTTACAAGTACAGAGTGCAAATAAAATGCTTTTATGCAGGAGACTGCACTGTACACCCAGGATTCCTGGGAATTAGGGCACTGTACTACCGTGTACAATTCCATCAACAACCCTGGAGTTCTGATGGAGGAGTCCTTGTATGTACCTGATGAAGAGGCAGCCCCTTGCCCTCCAGAACTGGCACTCAGAGGGGCTGTGGTGTTGGTAAAGGGTTTACTACACACAGGGCTGTGGTATATGAGGGGATCTGTGTCCTTTGCTTCCTTGCAGATTTATTTTTGCCATTTTAAATTACTTTCTTCCCCCTCGACAAAGGTTCATTCTAATTCATAAGTAATGGCAGCAGCAAACAGTTTTTAAAAAAAACCCCAAGCATGATGTTTTTTTTTTAAATAAGAATAAAATAGTATAAAAGTCAAGTAGCAGATAGAGTTCTGACTCAGCTCGTAACTTATGATCCTATGCTATTTCTGTAACGATTTTAGCTTATGACCAAATTTTTCTAATATTAGGACATTGCCATAGAAAGTGTGTCAGTCCCTGGCTGCCAGAGCTTGTCACTGTACAGAATATATGCACTTCTGAGAGAGTGTGCAGGAGCAGGCCAGTAAGTTGTCTGTTGTGGTTTTAAATTGCTGAAAGTTTTTTGTTTTGTTTTGTTTTCTTATCTGTTTGTTTTTGGTTGTTTTTGTTGATTTGCTTAGCAAACAGAGTTGTGCAGAACAATATAGCTGCTTTTTATTTCTCACGCAGTCAGGCACTGAGCTCCCATCCCCAGCTGTGCCTCCTGCAACTGGAGTTGCTTTGCTGGTAGAT
The DNA here is from genome assembly GCA_013400675.1 of Oxylabes madagascariensis. NCBI lineage: Eukaryota > Metazoa > Chordata > Aves > Passeriformes > Timaliidae > Oxylabes > Oxylabes madagascariensis. Next base: position 51,585 of record VYZR01096799.1, read on the forward strand.
TTTACAGCCAGTGCAAACTGCTTTAAGTCAATTCAAGCTGTACCAACTGTATGGATTTTATGGAAGTTGAGGATCTGGTCATACAGCTTGTGGTTTTAGTGAGGAAGACGTTTGGGAGATGGTTGTCCCATTCTCGGCAGGCAAGAAAATACATGCAAAGTTTCTCTAACCTCAGGGAAAGCGTGTGTGAACAAATAAGCATCTGTATTGCAGAGAATGTGATTACTGAGGAAATCCCAAAGTTTACGAGTAGGATTTTTTATAGGTTCAGATCTGCTGTGGTTTCAGACACTTAAGGACACTTAAAATTATGAAACTCCAGACAGTCCAACCACACATGCATGACACACAGCAGCAAAGCCATCCTTGTGTTTAGCACTGCTGATCAGCTTGCTAATGCAACATCTGCTCTGGGATTTTGCATTTAATTTTTGTCTGGATAATAAAGAGGAATGCAGGGCTAATGATCTGTGTCCTGTTTCCCTTCAACGTGCTTTATTTACTCTTTGTGGCTGCTTTTTTATGGTTCTTTGCAGCAGCCTTAAAATGTCAACTGACCTGAAGAAATCGACAACGAATGCCTAAAAAAGTCCAAAAGAAAAGCAAGGAAGGATGTTGCTTTCTAGCTTTTCATGTGAGCACCTTGTAATCAGACTCCCTTTGATTAAGTAACCAGCGAAGACTATTCATGTGTACTCCAATTAAAATTTAATGAAGCAAGAGGATGTATTCGTATATGTTGACTAATGCAGGAGGAATAGATTCCTGTAACTCTGCTCTGCAAGCCCTTTCCTTTGCCATCAGGGCTGGATTTACTAGAAAGCTCCTCAGCAGCTGTGGACCTCCCCTGGCACGAGCAATCCTCACAAGTTTGTGCTCACAGCAAGAGGTGATGATGTCCTGAATGTGGGAGAGCACAGCTCTTTTTTAGGGCACAGCCTTATCAATGAAGCCCAGCTTGGCTGATTGCAAGAGGTGAGGCAGGGTTTCTGCTCTAATGTGCTCCACTGGAAAAGATCAGGGAATTGCTGGATGTGTGTGCTGTATCTGTCCTGGTATCAGCTGGACGAGTGGAGCAACACATATCAAGAAGGGAAGCCCTGTGGGCCCTGATTTTTAAGTAGGAAACTGATGTTCAAGAGAAGTCTGTATGACAGCTAAGCTGGTGTCAGAAAACAGCCAGGCTTTTAGTGCCTCTGCCTTTGCCATGGGTTTATTGGGCAGTTGCTTTGCTACCTGTGTTCCCAAAGGGATATGGGCCTGCTTTGCAGAGCATTTTGTTTCTAACATCACAGGGAACGCACAGACATCAGTGTGGACAATGAAACGACCTGCCAGGAGGGGTGCAGAGGCTTGCTTAATTTGACACTGTCTCTATCTCTTCCCATGTGTTTCTACCTCTGGGACAGCTGCAGAGCTCCTGCATCACCTCACACCCAGGATGGGGATTGGAGAAATGACACTAAAAGATCTCACCTGCTCATTACACAGTGTCCTGTGACTTCAACTTTGTGCAGGGACTGATATCCCTCCTCTGGAGTGGAATGTGGCAGTGGGGTGATGCTGTGCAGCTCTGTTAAATGCCATTTTTGGACAAGCAATGAAAGATCCTGCTGTATCCGCTCACAGCAATGGGCTGGGCGACAGAACGGAAATGCCATGGTGGAATTTGCCTTTGCTGCTGACCCTTGCATGACATGTGAGACCTCCTCATCATCAGACCTTTGTTTTGCCTTACCCAGAGTACAAAGCAGTGTTTCATTGGCATGGCTGGCTGTTTTCCTTCTGTCTTGACGCAGTGGCAGAAGAGCAGCAAGCTTTCCAGAGATAGACTGAGTTTTCCAGTTATCGTCTACTTAAACCCCAGTTCCATCCTGCCAAGGCTCTCACTTGTGCTGTTGCAGTGAGGTACTCAAGAAGCCTTCAAAGGGAGATGCAGCTCTGGAGCTGAGATCTTGGCCTCCATTTTTGGTCTGGAAAGCTGCTCGTGGAACAGTAAGCATGAGATTTCTCTTGAAACCTTCTTTGTGTGCCTTTCTGAAGAAATAGCTGGAAGGAGAAGACCTGTCAGTTGAGCTCTAAAAGAGAAACCTATTGGCTCTGAATACACTGGAGACATTATTTAAGGTCAGTTGATCTGTGAGAAGGCACAACTTATCTAATGCAGCCTAAGGTTAGTTATGCAACAGACAGGCTGTTCTTTGTTGTGAAGAACAACTTCAGTGTGTGCCTGTGAAAATCAAAAGTCTTGCTGAAGGCATGTTGTGTTCTGGCTGGAAGCTATTGGGTGTCCTCCTCTAGTGATTTTCCTTCTGTAGTAGATTAGCATCACAGAAAGGTTTCCAGTGGGAAAGGCACTCAGCCCTCGCAGGCTGCAGGGTGGAGCTGCCAGCAGATGTGTGCTCTGGTGGGTGCTGGTGCAGGACCACGTGCATGTGGTATTGCTTCAGACCAGCTTTTACTTCTGTCTGTTCTCCCCTGTGCATCTCTGTGTCTTAGACCAGGTCACTGGATTGTCTAGCTGCCTCCACAGGGCAGTATTTGAAAGAAAACACTGCATAAAGAACGTTCTCTGACTTCTCAAGAGAGAGATGTAATACTTTGTTGTTCATATTGGTTTGAAATACAACATTTGCAGTGTGCTGGCTGCATGGCACTGATATCTCCTTTCTTGGAGATCCTTTCTCTCCCCATCATCTCTTACTAAACAGGCTGCCCTGCCACAGTGCCATTATGTCTTCAGAGAGACTCAGCAAATAGAAGAAAGGATTTTTTTTTTTTCTTCTAAAGTAGAATTGGTCTCCTGTGCCTTGTGGAGTAGGTATGAGTGAGCATTCTGGGTAGGCACTTTTGGGTTTGAGTCTCTGTGTACAGTGAAAAATGCTTTATTGCTTGTGCAAAGGTAAGCATAATATCCAGCAAGATTGCCTAATATGCTTGTGGATTGTCTTCTTTCTGTGCTTTTGATTTGTGTGGTATGTACAGTGAGGTTTAGCATTTGCAAAATTTTAACCAGCTTTACACAAATCTGGTCCTGTGTGGTTTGTTAGCTGTGCATTCCTGGGCAGAACTGCGGGGTGGTGGAAATAATCAAATACCTTGAGCTTTTTTTTTTTTCCCTTTTCTTTTCCATTTTTTTTTTTTGAAGACTTTATGTAAGAGACAGAAAAATTAAACCTTAAAAGGAAATAACCAAGGTGGATAGTCATAAAATGCTGTTTTTTCTTTAAGTTCAATATTATATACAGACACCTGGATGAAACCCATATTGTCTGTGATGGAAAGGTGATCACTGTGATGTGGTGTGACTGTGGGGGAGCAAACTGGGCTGGCTGCAGTAATCCCTGGTTTGGGTGCCTCAGAGATGCAGATGCTCTGAGCTCAGTGGGAGTGTTCCCATCTCCCTTGATGCAGCTTGGGACCAAAAGGGTTTTCCTGAGTTGCCTCTTGTCTGAAAGCTTTTCTGTTCTTGTAAGCTCCCTTTGAAGTACAGTCAGGTGTTGCAGTTCATAAGAAATTTCCTCTGCTTTCCAAAGATCAGACTCTGCCTTCCCCCTTCTTGACATCCAAAATGATTAGCAGTTCCTGTGAATCTAAGCCTATGGATTTTATGAAGACCCCTGACAGCCGGGGGTGATTGTGTTCTCCCTGAGTGTTTCCTAAGTAGGAGGAAATCAATGGATGAAGGGGCACTGTACCTGACATCTATTAATTACACTGTCCCCTTACATCTAACGCACTAGAAGAGGGTCTGAAAGTCAGCCCCCTATGTCCTGGCTAATTAATAGAGAAACAAATTAATACAAATGAATTGAACTGGTTCCTAAAAAAAAAAAAAAAAAAGGGAAAGAAAAAGAGAATGTTTGTTTGGTAGTTGGAATTGGAAGGAGCAGTTGCAAACTCAAGTACAACATAAAGCAGTGTGAGATGCTTGGTTGCAGCAGCCCCCCTGATTGGTCCCACCAACCCCACAGTGCCCCACACTAAATGCCTGGGGATAAAACACTTCTGCTGTTAATGCTGCATCAAATGAAGGCATTGTGGAACATGCCTGGGGCAATGGGCTGGGGGATAATTACTGTGTCCTTCCCTTAGATGAGCTGATTTTGAAGCTTTACTATTCTGACTTTTGCAGCACACATTCAGCTGAATATAACATCAGTGTTAAGAGCTGTGGCACTTGTGGTTAGGCCTTGGGATTCCTTATATTTACTTTCTAGGGAACTAAAATTCAAAGCAGCTTTTATGGCTGTCATGACAATACTGTCAGTTTCAAAAGAGGTGGCTAAATGTGCACTGACCTTTAACTAATAGGCCATATCCTATTTTCTGTGTGTTTCCAATTAGGAGAAGTATGCTACAAATTTTTAAAAGAAATCGTTAAAAGAGAAAAGTTACTTAACTGTAAGACTTCTGCTTTTTTCCCCAAATAAAAATAGTGAATTTTTGTCTTAGGGCTGAAGGTTTCATACGACTACTATTATAAGCTGGAAATCAAGATTTAATAATAGCATGTGCCATCTGTCACCAGTGGTGGAAGAACAAGAATGAACCCTTGACTGCTGTAAGCACTTTTAATTTGCAGCTTGGAGTGAGGTTGCAGGGCTTCACATCCGTTTGTGGGGAAGAGGATGGGATTCTTGGTTACCACTGCTGATTCTCTTCCTGAACTGTTGGGATTTTAGCACTGCAAATTGCAAGTGCAGTATCTTGCTCTTGCTTGGTGTGGTGTAGTGCCTTCAGAATAAAATAAAGGAGGGTGCTGACTATGTCAGGCTTGACCCAGCTCTTTCTGAAGCCGGCCAGTTGTTACCAGTAAAAGCTGGCGCAGCTTGTAGGAAGCCCAAGATGATTTTTTTCATGTGTTCTGATGGTGGTGGGAGGTGATGGGTGCATCTGGCTGAGACAAAGAAGGGTCTCTCCCAATGCTCCTTCCTTATTTTCCTGGATGTACATTGCAAAATAATTTTATATCTTTGTTCCTAAGACTTGGGTTCATTTTCATGAGCCCTGGTGGATCTTTTGCTACCTTAGGAAAAGCAGAGCATATTTTTCCACTTTTTAAAATGTACTTTGCTAAATAGGTATTTTTGTCAAATTGCAGTTTCCTCCAAAACATAATTCTTTATATAGAAAATGGGATTCCACCTCTCCTAGACCTTTGCTAACAGCTGTTCCGCTAGCTAAATGTCACTGAATTAAAAAGAAATAAAAATAAGAATATGATGGCTTTGGATAGATTTTAGTTGACTGTTTCAGTCCTAGGTAGAAGTAATCCTGCTCTCTTCTGAATGTGGGGATATTCTGGGGATTGCTACCCTGCTATTTCAGCCTGCAGAGCACTGTGATAGTGCAGCATTTCTGGAAGGCTGAGATACATGTACAACATGTACGTGGCTTTTGCCTGCCCACAGAAGTGCTGGGGCAGCCCTGTGGACACTCGAGAACTGAGTGTGCTGCTGGTTTTGGCAACTGAGCCTTTAGAGCTGACCTATAACAAAGCTGATGCAACGGGATAGTTTCAGGTTGGGGTGTGTAGGAAAAGGGGACCCGTGCCAGCCTTTTGAAGGTTGCTTTGATTTGTTGCTGGGCACAATGAGGACTCCTGGTGTATTATCTGAGGATTAAGTGCAACATTAAACATTGGAGCTCGCTTGTCAAAGAAAGGGCAGGTTATCAAAATATGATTTATAACCAACAGTTTACTACTAGCTACAGTAATTAATATGGAACATGATGGGGCCCATCATTAATGTGCTTTGTTGTCTCAGCTTGCACGACTGCTGCTGGCAAGGCTGGCTTCTGAGGCTAATGAGGGACAGGGAAGAAAGAAATCTGTGCTGCTGTTAGCTGATGGTAATATCTCTCCAGGTCACACACTGTACCGTGCATTGCATCTAATCACAAATCTCAGCCAGACATACCTGTCCGATAAAGGCTGCTTTCCCAAATTCTTGCTTAGAGAGACAAGAATTACTGTTTGTGCCAAGGTCACTCGGAGCCAGTGACAAACTCTGTTAGTGTTGGGATGGGGGGACGGTGCACAAGCTGGTCTGGAGGATGAGGAGAAATCTTGTCAGTGGTCCAAATCCTACCCAGGTTATCGATGAGGGAAGGCAGTTAATCTCCACTGGTGGTGATTTGTGAACTTGTCCGAGGGGGAAGAAAAACAGAAGAGACTTTTCCAACATTCTCTCATGGCCAAACGCCCAGATGAAGGCAATGACTGGTGCTGTGCTGCTGATGGGAATCTGCTGGCGAGGAGCTTGTGGTTGGTTTGAGATGGGTCCCACTTCCTGATAGTCCATCTCGAGCTGCCTGAGAGCCGTGTGACTTCAGCAGAAGTTTTATCACGCTAGTTTCCAGAGAGATGTTTGGAGCCATTCCCAGCGCTGGGTTTAGCCGCAGGAGCAGCAGCTTGAGCTCAGTTCTGGTGTTTTGGTAAAGGGTAGGGTAGCTGGTGGCTCTCCTAAGGTGTGTCAAGAGTTCCTGTTGAAATAAACAAAGCTGTTTCCATGGTCTGTTTGCTGTGTCAAATCCAGGTTTACCTGTATTCCAAAGGCAGATCCCACAATATCATCCAAATTTGAGAAATACCCGAGGATGCAGGATGCAGTCAGGTCTCCTGCATGAAGATATAACAGTGGGGAAACCAAGTGCCTTTGAAATTTGGCATGCTTGAGCTCCGCGGTCACCATCACCAATTGTGACTGTGATTTAGAAGAATATTTTTGGCTTACTCTCTCTTACTTTAAACATTTTTGGTTGAACAGCACTTTCTGACCTGCAGCTGCCCACAGTGGCAACACCTAGCTGGGGCACTTTTACAGTAGAGCGTGGTGTACCTTAGTTTTTTAGAGCACTGCCCAAATAATTGAGAAGGATGTCCTAAAGTGTCTTGTGATAGTCCAGGTTTAGCTGCTGGTATTTCCCAAGAGCACTAGGGTTGTCTGCAGGGAGACGTAAAGATTTCAGCAGTTCTACTGCAGCTGGAACCAGGTAAGCAGTAGTCTCATGGTCCTCTCTGTATATCTCTTCCAAGTATGTATTTTTTGGCATATTTGGTGATCTAATCAGATACATTAATTTCATGTTAAAATGACATGATAAATGGTACATTTGCCAGTTTCATTTCCATGGCCTTGGTTAGAATGGTTTTTGCTGTGTGCATTTAGTCATTCCTGTTGCTGACTGTAAAGGGTTGGAGGGATGTGTCTTGTGAGGGATTATATACACCCATCATGTCCTTTTTTATAGATCTCAGCACTTGACCTCCTTACTTATCCCATAAAGGAGTCCCTTGAACATTGACTAATCCCACCAGGATTTATGCAGTCTGGCTGAAAGCCAAGTCCTCCCTGGGTGGGTGCAAGATGCATCAAGGAGTTTGAACATTTGTCCTGTCTTGCCTGAATTAATCTAAGTCGAGGCAGCTGGGTGACTGGATAGTGCAGTCTAATGCCATCATTATTAAATTAATGCCAGATAGGGCATGATGATTTTATGACCATTAACAATATTTGTATGCAGACTATGAGGCTGGCCCAGAGAGACCCAGAATGGGGCATCACTGAAAAGTGGAGACTCTTTGGTGTGTACATTTAGTAAGTTCAGACTACAGAGCTGACCAGATGATTCAACACAGGGTTGAAAACTTTGCTGTTGCTGGTTTCCTTTGCTTCTTCAGAAATATTTAGTATTCTAGTTGGTTTTAGATTTTTGTTGTTGAATTGGTGTTTATGCTGTAGCAGCAGGAGAATTTTCTCTTTAGGACCTTCCGTATATTTGTCTTTGAGACCCACAGGGAGAGCACAGTCAAAGATTGTGGAGTAGAGCAGCACATGGCCAGAAACAACTATCTGGAAATTAACATTTCTGGCTAAAATATCAGTGCTCTTGTCTGCTGTGGAGAGGGCCAAAATGGTATAAATGGCTTAATTTCGTTTGATGCTAGAGCCAGTAGATTACCCATCCCCAGTAATTGCAGTGTCCTTCCCATTTGGAGAGTTCTTCAGAAATTTTTGCTAGAATTAGATTCGTGCTTTGCAGAGGCAGGGGCAAATTTTAAATATTTTGGAACCTTTTGAAAATAGTAGCAATCGAATCACAACAAATAGCACAATAGTGATGTATACACAGTGGTTTAAGTATTGCTTAATAATCTTTACTCACTGCATGTGGTGCCTTGGGCCTGTCAGCATGAATTTCAATGGAATTCTAGTTGATTTTCCAAACATAAAAATAGTCCTTTTCCCCAAAGTAAGGTTTATGTTTGCTGTCTCATGTGTCTGTATAGACAGACACATGCATGGGTAGATTTGGTAGCAATAGTGATGTCTTGGGTGGTTTCATGCTGTAATAATGAGGAGTATGTTGTCAGCAAGTTTTCCAGTATTTGTTAAAGGTTTGCACGGGTAATAAAATCTTGTTGGGAAAATTGATCTAATTTTGAGATTGAGAGGTGTGAGAATAAAGGATGCTTTACTGTAAATTGTAGGTAGATAACAACAGAAACTCGAATATTAGAAGAAACTGGGTATCGCACAAACCACACACTTTCACATCACTAAAACAAGAGCTGTGCTCACACAGAAACATGAACCTCTTTGCAAACCGCAGAAAGTAAAAGGGAGCTCTCCTGTTTCATTATTGATCTAATTGCTCTTTTCTTGATATGAGAAATGATATGAAATGCTCTTGAATATTCCAGTACACACAGAAACAGACCATTACTTTTGGAAACTTTTAAAGGCATAGCACATAGTGGTAAATAGCAAGGTCATTTATTTCTGAGAGTCACAACTGCCTACCTAATGTCACCTAATTGTTCTACTGGAACTGAGTATGTTATGGCTTTGATGAGAACTTTCCACTCAGGGGTGATATTAAATGGAGGGACCCCAGCCCATATTTTCACGTGATTAAATCAGTTTTGGAAGGTCTGTTGGTGCAATCCTTTTAAGTAAGTCCTGTTTTAAGAAAAGGTCCTCTTTTTGGAGTATCTCAGTGTTGGAGTGCTTTAAATCTCCCTTCTAACCCAAATTGCTCTGCAGTTCTTTGTGGTCGTTGCCTTTATCTGTAATCTCTTTCCTTTGGTTTACAATCCCATTTAAGACCAAATTTCCTGAGTAACCTGAAAGTTTGGGCCTGCGGGACTTGTGCAAAATGTGTGTGGTTAAAACCTTGCCGTGTTTGCATGTGAGAACAAACATGCATGGGAATGAGGTTCCTGGATTGATCCAGCGAAATCTGGGCGTGTTTCAAAGCTGTGAGAGTCTGCTTTTCTGGGGGGAGCTGTGAAGGTGAGCGTCAGTCTGTGCTCACCTCCGTGTTTTACAACACTCCTCCATTTATGATCTCCACCAGCTCTGCTGCTCCGCCTGCTCCTGCCAGCAGTCTCACCTCCTACTCTCCTGCCAGGCTGAGCAGATTCTGGAGTCTGCTGGCTGCAGGCAGTGCCAGCTCCCCGACAGAGCCCTTCTCAAAGCTGTGGCAGAGCTGACACAAGGGGATCCTTGCTTCTCCTAGGGTTTTGGAAGTGGCTTTCTCCAGTGGCACTGGACACCTTTTCTTTCCCTTGTTTCAGTAACTTCTCTCTCGCTCAGTTTCTACAACTTAAAAGCACCTGTATCACCAGTTTGGGACTCTCATTGAATGGTTTGTGTTCAAAGGAACCTTAAAGATCATCTTCCAGCCCTTCCCTGGGCAGGGACACTTCGCACTAGACCAGATTGTTCAAAGCCCCATCCAACCCGGACCCTCAACTAGAACTGCACAGTGGCTTATTTTTTTTGTAGTGGATAGTTCATCTGAAATACCCAATGGTGAGAAAGAAGCATGATGCAACCTTTAATAGAAGATTTTTGAAGCAGTTTAGTTCATTTTGAGAACTACTTTTCACTTCTTAAAATCTCCAGCACTTCAAAATGGTCTTGAGATTTGCAGAAAAGATCACTTCCAGCAGTAGCTAATAATAAAAGGTGGAGAGGAAGAGCAACTTCTCTTAATAGCTTGTTCTTAAGACATCTAAATAACTTGTTTGATGAATCAGTGATGAATTTTTTTTTACCTGAATCTCCTGGCAATTCCCTTTACCTGTATGGCATGTTAAGCTCATTGTGATTTTCCTTTCCTGTTTGTTGATTTTTTTTTCCCCTCCCCAACAAAACTAAAATTAATTAGGTCTGCTTAAATCAACATGAGGACAAGTCTCCCAGCTGTCAAGAATATGATTGCATGGTTGGAGAGATGCCACTGCTAGAGAGAAAAATGGCTTGGTAGTAGTTTTTCAAATTGATGTTCAAATCCGTGTTCATTTTAATGGCATTTTCTCTTGAATTGTCACGCAGTCCCAAGGTACTGAAGACAAACATGCCTATCCAAAAGTCAGCCTCTCAGAAATCTTAGGAAGTATCTGGCTTTGGGTCTCTGCTCCTGAGCCAGTAGAAGAGGAAGTTGGCTTTTGGTTTAGGCAGATCAGGCCGAAACCAGATTTGTTTGCATTTGTGCACCAAGTTTTGTTTTGTTTTCTTTCTGGAATAGCAGCTGTATATATAATGTAACATGGGAAAAGATTAAGTCAGTGCCTTTCAGAAAAGCTTTAACAGACATTTGGCAAAAAAGTAAAAAAAAGATGATTTTTTCATTGTTTCCTCAGAGCTCAGCAAGCCATTCTTTTGAGTCAAGGTGAATTGTTGATGTGTTTGCAGGACTAAATAGCTGTTTCTAAGATGTAGATAAATAGTCTGCAAGCTTCCAGATGCTGCCAGGAGGAGAAGGAAACAGGGACCATGACTGTCAGTGAGGTGAACCATAGTCACAGCACGTGGATGGGAAGAGCCAAGGGGCAAAGGAGAGAGGGTGGAAATGGTGTTTCTGTCAATGTTTCAGTAGAGCTGAAGAACAAGTCTGACGTTCATTAGCAGTGGTGAATGGTAATGCTGTTCTTGCTTCTGGCCTGTTCCTGAGTGTTGAATATTTCTGTGCCTGCTGGAGGGGAGCCGGGGAGAGGAGAAGCATTTTTCCCTAAACTCCATCTAGAGAGAGTGGCTGAACCAGGGGGAGGAGATCCTGACCCTTCAACTTTGTGAGATGATAAGAAATTAATTCATAATCTCCAGGCAGGTTCAGAAATTTTAATCCTCTACCTAGCTGCTGTTTTCTTGGTTTTGAGTCAGAAGCTGGAGAACATCAGCATACATGAGTTGGATTTCCATCTTTATACATACAGTCACTTAAATTTTGAGTACAACATCTTGTGCATGTTCAGGTGCTTGCCCCACATGCGGCATTTTGAATTGTAAGAATCAAAATTAAACCCAACTTCCACTTTCCAGAAGAATGGTGCAGTTCCCACTGAAGGATCATGCTGTCCTGAGCTCTCTCACAGTTCCTGCTTGATGACAGTCTTCCCTCCATCATGAACTAAAGCATGGTGCTGAGTACCCATCCAGAGATAGCCATGTTTCAGTGGCAGATGAAATTATTCTTGGCTCTATGAGTTTGTAAAGCACTTTGGGATCTTCTAGAATGGAAAGTGCTGACTGTTTGTCTGAGGCAGTATTTTCACCATGTTTTATTTCAGTTGCTCCTGCTATATGTGTTGGTTTTCATTATATCTTCAGATAAGGCTCATATGAAATGGGCTTCTGTTTTGTTTTCTCACCAGAGGAGTGATTCATATTCAAATTGAAATGTTGTATTGCTCTAAGCCAACCTTCTCGCCATGCGCTAATGGGAGGAGAGGGAGAAACAGGCGTGGACCAGCAGGATTATTTTTCTCCTACTGCATTTAGAAACTTTCCAAATGGCTTTTCAGGAAGACACGTGGATTTGCCTGGCGTGGGAGAATCCTGGTCTTGTGTGTTTTAAGAATATCAGATGAGCTTGAATCTCCTCAGTTGTCTCTTTAGGCTGCAGACCCATATGCTACTGGCACTGTTCTCCAAAACAGCAAAAAAATAATTTATGATCCCTTTTAAGTTGAGGAATTTTTTTTTTTGTGGTCCTATATTTTCTCTTTATTCATAACACTAGTTTTAAGAAAGTTACTGGCCCTAGTTTTGGGGTAGTGACTCCACAGGCACCTTCTGCAGCATGGCCAAAGCCATCCGCTCATGGTCTCTGCTCCTGCCTGATGCTTTCTCTAAAGGAGCTGGTTGCCATTCCCAGGAGAGGAAAACTGCACAGTGTAGTAGATTTTTCTGTTCTAGTTAGAACTGGGTAGCCAAGTGCAAACTTCCTCAAGAAGCTTTTACCACAGGTACTCAAAAGGTGGAGAGAAGAGATGCTGAGATTCCAGCTGGGACCTTGTGTGTATTCAGGGTTGTTGCTCTGTCACCTGCAGCTCAAAGTGAATGTCATTGTCGATCTGGTGCCTGTCCAATAAGCACCCAGACTGAGATAATAGTGTATTTAATGGAAATCAATAAAATATAGGTGAATATTCTCACCTTAAAGTGACCTAGCTGAGCCGACTCAAGAGGATATTTACCATGTTTTAAACTTAAAACACAGCTCAGCCTATTTATTTTCTTAGTCCTTCCAAGATGGGCGTGGGCAGGTGAAATGATCCTTCCCCATTCACCCTTTTCATTTTCATAGAGTTTGTGAGACTATTTGAACGTTCCTAAGGTGCTCTTGGGTTTTGAGATAAATGAGGAGACACTGACACTTCTAAAGTAGCCCCTGAGGAGCTGCTGAGCCTTGGAGGATCTGCTGCCTTGAATGGAATGCTGGTGACCACGTCCTCAGTGCTGCTGTGACAGTTCAGTTACACCAACAGGCTGAGGGCATTGTGACCATCGAAAATGTTCTGCACTTTTGTTGGCATAAAATAAGAATTTATGAGAAAATTTTTCCAAGGATGAAAAAAGAGAAGAGACTGTGACAGATCTTCATAGCTGATGGTAGGTTCATTCACCACAGGAGAGCTGGTGAGACCAATGTGAGACCTTGGTTACACGTCACCTAAATACTTTCTGACTTAAGAGCATTTGAGCTGGAATCACTTGCAATTAGCATGGGCTTGGCAGAAACTGGCACTGCTGCTGTTTGTGCAGAAACTGCTTGCACAGTCCAGTTGTGCCAGGGGGAAGACTGCTGTTAGCAATTAGCACAGGGCTAGTCTTGAGGTGGTGTCCGTGCTGTGGCCGCTCTTAGAGCAGCTGATGTCCTTGATGGCACAGCAACAGCTCTGCAACCAGCAGCACAGCTATCTGTCACCTGTACCCAGTCTGTCACCCAAACATTATGTTCTTTAACCTATTTGTCATCACAGCCACACATTTTTTTAGGCAGCTATTGTTGTCTGGGAGCTTTTAACTNTGTACAAATCCACAGCTATCTGTCACCTGTACCCAGTCTGTCACCCAAACATTATGTTCTTTAACCTATTTGTCATCACAGCCACACATTTTTTTTAGGCAGCTATTGTTGTCTGGGAGCTTTTAACTGCATTGCTTTTGAGAACCTAGGCATGCACATGGTCCAGGGAGATGTGACCATGGCTCTGCTCTTCACAGTCTGCTTGGGTGAGGCTGTTTCCTCAGCTGGCTGTGGTCAGGCTGAGGCGGAGTGCAACCTGTTGTAGGCTCAAATTGCCCAGCTGGGAACAACTGCCCAATTGACACAATAAATTATATCTAAGTCTGTTAAATTAGGTAAGTAATGAGGACCACAAGGCACCTGCTGATCCCCATAACCTGTGTTGCTGGAGGTTGGGCAGAGTGTCTCCTGCCTTGCCTGATGGAGCCTAGGAGCTTGTGAGTGGGTGGTGTGGGAACTGGGGACAGCTGAGGATTTGTACAGGGATGCACAGTTGCTCCTTGGGGCAGAACAAGAAATGTATGATTCTTGGCCCTAGAATGAAGAAAGCAAGACGCTGTGGACTTGTTGCAACCCGTGCAGTCTGGGAATGTTTTCTTCTTGTCAGATGCTGCTGTCACATAAGTTATTTTGTTGCCAAAGGGCAGGGAATGAACTAGCGAAGTGGGAGGGAGGGCTGCGTGTTGTAGAAATGAATGCACCAAATGCGCAATTCTTAACTTTCTGCTTTTGCAGTGTTTATTTACCTATAGGATTTGGAAGGCAGAAGGGATGGTGGTGTAGGACGTACATCTGCCTCATCCAGGAGAAAGCGCGTGTTCGGATGAGAAAGCATTATGCATACAATGCCTGAAATCAGTCCTTAAAATAGCACACTCCACATCTTAGTAATGTATTGAATATATCTGGATAAGAAACAGTCTGATTGAAGTATTGAGCTTATTGTAGTGTGTCTGCTGTGACTCATCAGGAAATTGAAAGTCTTGGGACAGAACTCCCCCTCCCTTTTTGGGAGAGACGGGAATTAGTCTAAGATGGGAGGTAATTAATTGTTCTGTGATTGCTGTAAATAGGTACTGAACAACAAGCTCATACTGAAATATTTATATCCTAAGCCGTCTTGTGAGCCCAGCTATCCAGAGTCTCCATCAGACAGAGACAGTGAAAAAAAAAGTTCTTTGGAATGAGCAGCACTTCCACCTACATGCATTTAAGCGAGACTGGTTGGAGGTGAGCTGGTAGGCTGCATGCTGTAATAAGCCATTTACTAGGATAATGGCTTTAGGCTACAAATGCTGTTTCTACTTAGTCTGTCTATTCAATGCAAACATTAAAAAAGAAAAAGCTCTCTCCCTCAGTAAAGTCTATAATATTCTTAATTCCCGGTGTACTCCATGAATATTAACTCAGCCAATGTTGTAACACCCCATGGAGGCAGATGATGCATGTGCAGCCTTTTTCATCCACCAGAGAAACTGAGGCAGTGGGAAGGACTTCAGGCTTCTGGTTTTGGGCTGGGGCAAAATCCTGGGCAGCAGCCTGGCTTGATGGTGAGTAAGCACCTGCTGGCTGGCCCTTGGTGGGAGCATGGGAATTATGATTTTCAGGGTCTAATCCCATAAATTTAGGGTTTCATTTGGAGAGATTTGTTGCCTGCTGTTGCAGGCAGTGCTGCTCTGCTTGTGGAGTCACAGAGGGTGCATTGGCACAGCTGGCAGAAGTGGATTGTGAGGGGATGAGTATGTGCAGGAATATCTCTGTAATTTACTGAGTAGCTATAGCCATTATGTATCTGTCTGTCTGATATCTGCAGGATATTGCTGGGAATCCAGATGTTGAGAAAAGAAGCAAGAGAATCAAGATGATCAAATACCTGTTAAAAAAAAAAAACAGCGCCCAAGGAAAAGGAGCTTGATGGCTTTGTGTTTGTCTGCAGTGAAGTCATGGCAACAGAAAACTCATTTAGCAAAATTAACTGTTTATCTTACAAAAAAAAAAAAGAAAAATCAAATGAAAATGATGCAAGGGAACATCCTTTTATCTAAACCAAATGAGTCCATTTGTGCCAAAGCAAAGGAATCATCCTGGGGAGTTTGCTCCAGAGAGCACATATTTTATTGGTACAGAATGTAACAGTTGTCCCAAAGCCGTAACTGTAAAAGCGCGGTGCCTTAGGCGAGCACTTTCAGTAACAGGAAAACCAAACTTAGGTTCCTGCACCTGCATGGTGTTGAAATAGAAGCATGATTTTAAGCTTTTGGTTGTTGGGATTTCAGTTCAGTTAAGATCTGGATGCAGCTTTCAGGGCTGTAATCTCTTTGAAGTTCCTTATGGATAATGCTTCATTTTGAAATTATCTAGGGACAAAATGCTGATGCTGCATTGGCTTGGGTGCACCCAAATACTTGTAAAAAACCAGTGCCTCTAGGTCCCTTTGACTTTTATTAGACCATAGGCTTCTTTGTGCTCAAGACTTGTTTTAATCTCCTAATTTAAGTACTATTTGAAATAATTCTCACACAAGCCCCAGAGATGACTCTTCTGTGCCACTTCTGTTTTGACATTCCCTGCCCATCTCCACACACAGACTACTCTGTGAAGCAGCACAAGAGGTGAACCACACAGAGTGGTTGTATTGGTAGGCACGAAAGTTCATTTTACATCACTGAGAATCTCATATTTGGAATTCAGAAATTGTTCATCTTGGTAATGAGCAGGGGCAAGCTCCAAGGAAAATATCACGAACTCAGATGTGTTGCTCGAGGCGCCTGGAAAGTGGCGTTTCTCTTGAGCAGTGTTTTCCAACCAGATTATACTTTGTGGCTCTCTTGGAGATGGTTTTAGGCAACACCTTATGGTTTCCCTGAAAGTGTGTGACAGCAGAGATGCAGAGTTTTTATCTGTGTGAAGGAGTGCAACAGTTTAGGGGAGATTTTAAGGATGATTCAACTTTGAGATGGCTTCTGTCAAAAATGTTGGGTAAGCTTCAGACCAATTGGAATCCTCCCCTTTCATTCAAATCACAGAATCACAGAATATTTTGATTTGGAAGGGACCCACAAGGTTCATTGAGTCCAAATCTTAAGTCAATGCTCACCAGGTAGAATGTAAATTGTTTTCCATTGGTTCTCATACCTGGAGGACACTGATGCCTTTCTCCTGCAACTTTAACTTTGGTTTAATGAAAGAAAAGTGAATATTGAGTGTAGGGAAGGGATTCTGATCAGTGAAGGAAAGACACCAAATTGTTGTATATCCAGGTAGATAACTCAGATGTTATTTTGGAGGTGATCCATATCAAAAGCCAATGTTTAAGGCTTCCTTTTGGAAAGCATCCCTTTCAGGAGGGACCTCGTGAGTAGTGGAGCTCTTCACACTGCTGAATCGCGCTTATCAGGTGGGTTTGCACAGACTGCCTGGGGGTCACTGATGCTTCCCAACTCAGTCTCAGGCTGGTGTATTTGCAGTAGTGGCCTGTTCTTTTCCACTTGTTTCTTATCCCCAAGCCTGGACAGCCCTTGGTTTAGCTGTTACCAGTGTGGGAGCAGAAGTTCCAGGCTGAAGCAGCCTCCTGGCACAGCCATTCCCGTTGGCTTGGGTATTGCCATCAGGAGAGAGGAGAGCAAAGAGGTGAGGGTGGGAGTGCAAAGCCCAGGTGGTTGGAGATCAGCTGTTGTCAGAGGCTTTTATGGGGTAACAACTCACATATCAGACTTTCTGATGAAAGGGATGAGATCCCCAAACCAGAATGCTCACAAGTGAGGCAGCCCCAGCCCTGTGGGTTGTCCCAACACGCTTGGGGCAGATCAGCACAGCGGAAAAGCCTGAGGAGCTGCTGCCAAACGACTGGGAAGATGCAGCCCACGGTGTCTGTTGTGTCTGAGATCTCTGTAAAGTCTCTCGCATCTTTCCTCAAGTTTAGTTTTCCAGTGGAGGCTGTTGCGGTAATGAGAATGTCTCCCATCTGCTCCTCACATGGTTTGGCACATTTAGCCAGAATATATATATTTTTATTATGGGGTTAGCCAGTGGTAACCATGACAATTAGACTTATCACGCAGCAGTTTTTTCCCCTCCTTGAGTCAGTTTGAAATGCTGACAATTAAATGGATACAGTACTCTTTAGAGATCCATCAGTCTCTTTGTTGTCTTGACAACCAGAGTATATTTAGAAATGTAACAAGTACATGGAGTTCAATTGCACTTTTGCTAAAACATAGTTTTGTAGCTTGAGAATTTAATCTGTTGTTTGTAGATCCAGGTGCTTATTTGAGCTATGCCTGACTTTCTCTTTGGTCTCTCTGGGAAGCTCCAACATTGGCTGGTAAAAAGAAGATCCTTGTCAAGCAGGGAGCAAACCTGTGTGCCCACTGTGTGTGGCAGGGGCTTGGGTGAGGGGCTGGCAGCCACTTCCTACTTGGATACTGGATGTGCTGGGTGCTCCTGTGTACTTATGGCTATTGATTTGCAGTGCAAGAGGAACCTGTGTGGTTGTTGTCCCAGACGTTTGTCCCTGCAGATCCAGCTCAGCAAACAGGGCTGGGGAGCCATGAGCAGCACGTCCAAACACCCTCTCCCAGATGAGCTGTGTCAGGGTTCAGTGGCACTTTGGTAGAGGAAGACAGTGCCATGTTGTGTGATGACTGTCCTGCTCCTGAGCTACCCAAGCTTTGGTTGCAGCTGGAAACAACTCTCAGCCATGGAAGCAATAGCAGGGACTGTTTCTCCATATAATTTCTTCTGTTTTGTCTTTGATTTGATGGGGGCGTGTTTCTTTGATTTTAACAAAATACTACTACTAAATTTTTTTGATTCCTTCCAATTTGACTGGCAAAATTGAGCTCATCCTCTCCCTGCTGAGCTGGAATAGCAGTGTGTGGGCTAGCTGTCTGGAGCTATGGATTTTTAAGGCTGCATCCAGGGCTGGAGAGAAGGAGGGAATTACGATGGAGTGCACTCTGTGGAGCTCTAAATAAGCCTGTCTCCCAGCACCCCTGTGCACACACTGATGGTGGGTGTGTGTGGAGTGTCTGTGTGTCTGTGTTACTCCCTGCCCTTTCCCTTTTGAGCCAGGAGAGGGCTGTGGTCACTGCAGGCACCTGTGTGGGTATGACAGCCATACCTGTGAGTGTGGTGATGTGCCAGCCCAGAAGAGCAGCTGGAATGTGTGGCCCCCATCTGCTGCCACGCTGCAGCCCAAAGGCTGTGAGAGAGGGGCTGGCACCACAGTGCCCTTGTTACACTCCTAGCACAGGGCCTGCTGGTACCACTGCCTTGCCTGGCGTGCTGCCTTCAGATCCACGTCTGGACATGTGTGGATCAGAGGACTTCCCTGCCCTGACTGATAAATGAATAAAATGAAAGTCAGATGAGGAAATAGCTCAAATGTTCCCTGCTGCCCTTCCGCCTGGCTGACCCAGAGTTGTCCTGGTCAGGGCTGTCCCTTCAGAAGGCTCACAGGTTGAGGAGCTGCTAAAAGGGACTTCTTTGTGGTGAGGTGTTGATGGCCTTTCATAATTGGCACCTGAATCCCATGGCAGGGCCTGGGATGTTTGTGTATTTTCTTTAAATGTGAAGCAAGACTCCTCCATTTCTCCCTGTCTTAGGCTTGGCTGTTAATTGATTCTTGGCAATATAATTGTGTCAGGAGAAGTAAAAAAAGCCAGACAAAACAGAATTCTCCTTCATCAGCAAAGCTGTGGCAAAGCAGCAATCTGAACAAGAGATTGGTTACAGCAGATGGAGTGGCCTTTTGCTGGAGGGAACCAGTTCATTTGGTGAGATGGTTTAAAGAAGACAATAGTGTGTCCATGGCATGGATGTAGTGATGTCCATCCCTGGGCAGAGATCTGTAAAACTCCTGGGGAGCACAGCCAGAACAGGTTTGCCCCTGGGATGGTGTATTACAAGGAGGTGATGAGGAGTGGAGTCCATCCTGAGGTCAGCTATTAGGGGCAGTGACAGCCAGCAAAATGTATCTGTATTTCCTTGGCTGCACATCTTGTTTATGCACTACACCCAAAATATTAATAAGGCTCAAAAGGAGGGCAGAATTGCCTGATTTTGCTTCCGTCTTCACCGTATTTCTTTTTCATTCTTTACCTGTCAAATAATGTGGTTGATTTCTCAGTGTGTATGCACAGCTCAGTTTAGTTTTTGTATTTTCTTTCTTCTCCCCATTTTACCAATTTCCCAATGAAAATCCCGAACCATAGTTATATTTCCACTCTAGCTCTGTTTGTGGACTGTTAACATGCCTTGTTCCAGGGTTTAATAGCTGTTGGGATTTATTCTTAAAATATAACCACCAAAACCCAACAATCCTAATGACTATTCAAGAGTGCTTAAAACAAGTTATCCCAATTCATCTGACAAGGATAATGGTCTTCTATTAGAAGATACTTAGCTGGAGGTTGGATGAGCTGTAATGTTTATGGCTCTGCAGATCTGTAACCAGACAAACTCCGAATAACTCCTTGGATTTCAGTGGAGCTGTATTTGTTTATTACAACTGAGGCTTAGGCAGTGCTTTAGATGCAAATTGCAACCTCTGTGAAGTTAAGTGGGGTTTTGATTTAATTTCTGGAAGCAGTAATGTCAGCAGAGAAGCAAAGAGCTATGCGGACCCACATAGCCTGAAGTCTGTAACTTCGGGTTGCTTCCTTTCCCTTACTGTGATGATCAGATTCCCTTAGTTGGGGCTACTAATTAAAATGCAGCTTCTCTTGAGCATCTCCTAAAGGCAGGCAAGAGAGAGTGGAAGTGCAGCCTGTGCAGATTATGTATCTCTCTCCACGCTTTGCAATGCCAGAAAATGCCAGTGCTGGGCTTGTTCTCTCTGACTTGTGGTTGGGCTGTTGACCTGGAGCTCGTGCCCTCAGCTCCAAAAATGCAAAGGCACTGTGCTGAGTTATCTGGCTCTGCTGTAGAGAGAGCTGGGATCTCCTTTCCCCCAGCTTACCCGTGTCCATGCAGCAGTCAGGAGGCATGGACCACTGCTCATCACCCCCACTGTGTGTGGCGTAAGTGATTCACCATGCATTCATTTCTGGTCACATAAGGCGCATCAGTTTAAAGCAGGCTTGAGACATAGGTTAGTGTTAGCTATTTGAAGTCTGAAGTCTGAAAGCAACATCAAACAGGGAGCAGAAAATGCATCATGCACAGAAAAATCTCTGGGATTTGCTTCTCCCTTTAAAAAATAATAGTAATAAATTCCAAACTGTTTGCATATGCTGTCTCCTCTGTGGTCAGAACACCTGTCTGCCTCTTTGCTGATACTTGATACAGGCTTACAGTGCTTGCAAAAATGTTAACATGAATTTTTTGTCATGGCAAATATGAAAAGAATATCCAGAGTCTGTGTGGGCAGGTTCTCAGCAAATTTTTCTCTGCTTTTTGCACTTTGGTGTGGATCTGAAGCAACTGCTGAAATTCTGCTGCCCTTCCTTCACCATAGACCAGGAGGACAAAACTGCTGCCCTGCCAGACCTAGTTCTTCTGAGCAAGACTGCTGATGGTGGGGCTAATGAGTTTTAGCCTGGCTTCATTAAAAAAATAATGTATGCAACTGGCTAGAAGTGTCTCTCCTTCTCTTTAATGACTTTTGATCCTTGGCTGATCTCAGGAAGATTGGGGTGAGGATGCCGTCAGGAGGAGCTGGGGGTCACCTGGTGACACCAGGAGCATGTGGGCTGAGAGGCCAGGGGTATCCCAAGGTGGACCTTTCATTAATCATCACTAGTACTTTTTGAACTTGCTCATTTCTTCTCCAGGACTGAGATTAAAGGAAATAGGAAACATCAGAGAAAGCTCAGATATCGATAAGCTGAAAGTATTAAAGATTGCTGGTTGAAAAAAGTTTGTGGTAACTGAAAAAAACCCATGTTTTCTCTTTAATTGGGTGTCTTTAGAGGCACCCAGAAAGGAAACCAGGGCTGGAAGCGGAGGTAGGGTTTGGGCTGTCCCGCCCTGACTCTTTTTCCACAATGGGTGTGTGTTTAATGCATCCCATCTCTGCTTTGGTGCTCCTTGACGCTCGCATGGCAAAGCCAATGCTGTGGGAGTGACTCACGCTTGGCCCTGAGCGGTGGCTGAGGCTTGGGAAGAAGAGGCCCTTTAAGCATGAGCGGCAGAAGGGCGTCTGGTCAGGCTTTGAAAGAGACTTTGTTACCTGCAGCCCTTACGTCAGTGCCTTTCACCAGCTCTGCAGTGATTTAAAACAAGTAGCTTCTCTTCCAAATAAACCTCAGCTACTCCAACACTTGCTCAGATGTAATCTGTGCTGCCAGCGTGTGAAAAGCCCCTATATGGGTCAAAACAGGGACAGACTGACACATGAGTTGTGTCAGAGGGGAGGAAAAAGGGCTATGGTCTGCTCTGTACAGGAGGGCAGCTGGCCTTACATGCCCTTTTGGGGCTGTTTTCTTGGCGAGGTGTTACAGCCAGCTTGATTTACTTTCTGCTTTTACGATGTGCAAAACATCCATTCTGACCTTTCTGTTTGCACCCACAGAGGCCCCTTGGAAGAGCCTGTCTGTACGTCTGACTGGGTGCCTGACAGGACTGCCTTGCTTCCAGGTGAGGAATGGATCAACTCTCAGGGCTTTTGCCAGCTGCTGAGTTTAGGGACAGGGGAAGACCTTGGTACCGTGTTCAGTTCCTCAGCAGCTGATGGGCATTTCTCCAAAGTCTGGGGTGGTGGGATGCCGGCCTGCCCAGGTGGTTTTACTGTTTCTGGGTCCAAGTTTGGAAGCACAAACATGCAGGTCCTCCTGCAGATTGGGAGTGCTGCATGGGAACAATTGCTTGGTCCTGTGGGCCATGTTGCTTTGACTTCGTTTTTGAACAAAGCTTTCCTGCTTGTGGACCTGAACTCATTCCCCGTCCGTGACGTGGCTCCCTGCAGGCTGTAGAAGTTCCCAGCTGGTAATGGAGAGCTGGCTGTATTGTTAGCTGAATCTGTGTTTCAGTGGACAAATAGAAATTAATGTGAGGGGCAAATTAATTCATTCTTCAGAATTGCCAATTCTGTCAAATTCACTGGAGATATTTAGGTGTGACTTAAGGATCACCATGATGAAGCACCCCAAAGTATTGTAGGAGTCCCTTGCAGGGTTATGTGTAGGACACAAACTGTCCTTTGTGCCCATCCCATGATATAATGGTTTGATTGCAGGAAGGGTAAGATTGCAGAGCAGGACCAGTGTCATGGCAGTGGTTCTGTCCTCAAGCTTCTCTCGGTTGTGCCACCCCAGGAGACAGAAAGGTGCTGGAGGTGCTGCGAGTTGTGGCAACGGGGGGAAGAAAGCAGCTTGTGCAGCCCTGCTGAGAAATGGAGAATGAGTGACCAACTCCCCTGGTGGTTTTAACCAGTGGAGCTTCTTTCTTTGCTGTGATATTACCTGACTTTAGGACCATGAGACGTCTGTGCGGCAGGCCAAAATCAGGAACAGTGAATCTTCACTCTGTTGTCTCACTGAATTTAATTGCATTTGCATTCTTCTCTTTTGATACACAATATTCATCCCTACTTTCTACCTTTACCCTCTTCTTGAGTCTAATTTTTGTGGGTTTTTTTTTTTTTTGTTTTTGTTTTTTTTTTTTGTGGGTAAATTATGTCTAGCTGGAGATGAGATTTCAGTATCCTGTTTACTGCAAACAGTTGAGGCCATTAATAAATGCTGACAGACAAAGACAGACCAGGGATTAATAAGTAGAGAACAGGAGATTAATAGCAAGAGCATAGAATCTGGTTCAAGGCCTTATCTTCCCAGTTGCTGGGCTATGGAAGATTAATGGTACTTCTTCTGCTAGTCTCACTTTTTCTGTGGTAGCTTTCCTGACCAAGTTTAATAAACCATCCCAGTGGCTTGCTGTAAATATGAAATCTAGGAAGAAGCCCATTGTTGTATTAGCTAAATATGTCCTTAGGTTAACTAAATGAGGCAGTATTAGTTTTGCTTTCTAGTCAGCACCTGAGCAACAACATCAATGCATTTGTGAGTGGTGTCAGATTTTCAGGTGCTTACAACTCCACTCAAGACAAAAACATATCATAAAATGTATCTTGTGAAGAAGCAAGCTGTGTCTGACAAATTGGTTTTTTACTCTGTGTCCTGTGCAAGAGATTGATTTCTCTTCTCTTGACTGGGTTTTCAGCTTCATTTCTGTGAAAAATTGGGCTCTTGACCTGTTGCATCTGGTCTCTCATTAGGTTTAGTGTGAGATTAGGTCATTGCAAGAAAACACTAGCTTTGCAAAGAGCATTCCTGGTTAAATTTGTGGGAGAACTGTAGAACATGGGACTGCATCACAGAAAGTTTTATTGTGATAGAAGTGTGTGTGCTCTTCTGGGTATCCTATGTAGAAAGTCAGCTTCAAACTCTTTAGGCTAGAACTGTTAATTTAAGCACTCCTGTAGTCTTTTGACCTCTGCCCTCAGGTGTTTTCCACAGTCTCTGCAAAGATGATCCCCAGTCCCTGGTGCATAAGGTTATAGTGATATATAGGTATGTGTACGGCTGTGTTGGGAAGGAAGCAGCTGTGTCCCTGTAACAATGAGCGTGGTGCAGCCGGGATTAACATCAGAACTTCATGCAGCAAGAGCTGAATTTCTTTTCCAGGGAGGAAAGCCTGTGCACTGCTTTGGTGGCCCTGTAACAAAGCTTTTCCCCTCTTGTCTGCTCTTGCATGCAGTGCCCTTGGCTTTTCAGAAGTTAATTGATTTGTCTATATTATGAGTCTCTCTTTAATTTTATTTGTGTAAAGAAGAACACACGCTAATCTTTCTCCAGAGAAATGTTTTGCCTTGCTCCTCTTTGAACGTTGGCCCTGGGTCTACTGTTTCTTAATGAGTCTTTAACTAAACAGCCACGGTTCCCACATGCTCCAGCCTTGACACACACATACTTGTACACCCACGTGCCTGCTCCCCTCGCCCGCCCACCGCTTTGGGATTTGCGTTGGCAAAGCAGCACCTCCCAGGGAAGCCCTGTGTGTGAGGGGGCTTTATACCACAGAGAGATGGACTTGGCCTCACATGAGCTGTCCTGTGAATTGGAAGGGCTGTAACCTCTTTACTGCCCTGTCCTCCCACCCCTGGCTTGTTTAAAGCGTGCCTCCAGGAGCGTGGATTCCTGTGGGCTGCGCTGCCTGTGGCGAGGACCTGAGCGAGCACCGAGCACTGAGCCCAGCACCGATGCTGAATTACTGTCTGGAATGCCACTGGCTGCCAGATCCTTGATAGCTTGTTTTTAATGAAGATTCCTCCTGTAATTCCTAGAATATCTTGCAGTGCAAAAAAAATGAGCTGTGTGTGTATTTTGCTGTGGGCTGAATTTTTTCCTGCTCTTCACAGTTCCCTCTGTGAACAGAGAGGAGGAGGAGGAGGAGGGGAGGAGCAGCTGACTGCCTAATTTTTTGTTGTTGTTGTTGTTTTTGTTTTTCTACTTGACTTCTGTGAAATCTGTGGTGATCAATCGCTCGCGACTAACAAAATGTTTTTGTTTCTCTTTTGCAAAAGCATATGGGAACTGCAGGAAAAGCATATGGGCGTTTTTAGGAAAACATATTGGTGAATGGACAAATTATAGTGGTGCCAATATGTTTTGGATGTCTGGCTAGACCACTACTACTACCACACTTGCTGGCATGCAGACACATGCACAAGATTTCCAGCACGAGGGGTGTGTAGCTGCTCCTGGGGAAAGGCAGGCTGTGCTGGATCAAATCCCTGCTGAAACAGTGCTGTGATCCATCTTCGGGGTGCCTGACAGCCTCATCATGTCCTGGGGTAGGCTCCGGGCTCATGTTTATGGCAGTGTATCCATTCTGTCAGGAGACTGAGCCCAGAGCTCCACTTGCAGCTGCCTGCAAGCAATGATAATGGTATCCATTTTTCTTTCCTAAGCACTGGACTGCAGTCCTCATAACACCTGAGCTTCTTGCAAACAGCTAGGCAGTCTCTGGTTTTCCTCTGCTGCTCTAGCAAGATCTTTGTGTTAGCTTGGGCTGTTATTTTTAATGTCTCCATCGAGTGGTTGCTTTTCAGGAAATGCAGAACACTGGCAGTATTGTTTCTGGTCCCAGTCCTGTTTGCCCTGATACTGGTGACCCAGGGAGAGGGATCCACAGGCACGGAGCTGTAAGGGGTTAAGTTGTCTTGGCTGGTGGGCTCTGGTGGCTCACAGCATCCCTGCAGTGGGAGCTGCCCTGCTGTGGACCCCTGTCCATGATGTCCTTGGTAGCTGTGATGGGGCACCTTCCTGTCCACCCCACCCCAGCAGCCAGGGAGTGCTGCCTCTGTCTGGGATGGGCATGGCCGTGCTGGGCTGCAGAAATGGGCAAAATACATGGCTGCAGACTGAGGGGATAAGCAAGATGCACATTTGGGCAGTCATTTGGACATTGCGTTGTTCATCTTGGTTATGAACCCTCACTCAGGTATTCTGAGTGATAATTCGGCACCTTTTAGTGCTCTCCCTCTTATGCCAGCTTCAGGATGATTTGCTAGTGAGTAATTTTACATTATTTAATGTAGCCTCTTTCCTTATAGCTCTTTTGTTCTGTGAAACAATTCCCTATTTTATTATGCAAACAGTACATTAAGATCCTTGTGGGCCTAAGTTCCCAACAGTGCTTGAGATGATGGCAGAGAAGTAGGTTATTTCAGAAATCATGATTCTCTCCTCTAGAAGCTTTTTTAGAGTTCTGCTTTAACTGCTTTTGGTATTATACGTGCTTAAAAAAAAAAAAAAAAGCTAAAAAAATTCAGTACTTCCTAAATGTTATAGAGCTCAAAAAATACACTGTATGCCTTGTCACAATATTTAATACAGAGTGCTATTTACAGTAATGAATCAAAATGTCAGTTTTTAAAATATGAACTGTCAGAGTGTTCCTACTTTGCAGAAAACTTTGATATGACAGTTTGTTAATCATATGACTATTACATCAAATGTGTCTAAGAGTACTTTTGCTCGACAAAGTCTTTTTTTATTCTTTTCCCCTCCCTTTTCCCTGTTAATTCTGGCAGGGCTGTTTGACTGAATGCACTCTGATTAGAGGTCAGAAGAATCCAGAGCTGAATGCTTTTGTTTATGGACAGAAGGGATGTGTCAGTGCCTGTGTTCTTGCTGGTCACCTAATCTGAGGTACAGCCTGGTTTGGATCATGTCTCCCTCGTGAGCATGGTGGAGTGGTGCTGATGCCTCTGGGGTGACTGCATTTGGGGCAGCTGGGCTAAAATTGTCTCTTGAGTAATAAAAAGCTGGCTTGTACTGTAGCATTTCTAATCCCTGCAGCTTTAGCATGAGGGCACAAGTAACATGAAGATCTCGAGGCTGCTTGTGCATCCTTGATGAGCTGAAGGGCTGGCGGTGCTTCTTGAGCAGGAGGCTGAGGGCTAGGGTGCCAAGGTCCTCTCCTCAGTGCCTTTGATTATTTTGGACCCAGGTCAAGGAGTGGGTTTGGGCTCTGATTTCCCTTCCATTAATTTAGACCAGAATGCTTAGCTTTTTTTATTCTTTTGTGTGCTTATCTGCAAAATGGGAGTAATTAATTGATATTAGTTAACTCACAAGTCTCCTTAAAGCCGATTAGTCAAACAACTGCGCTTCTGGTGAAGACAAGGGAGAGCTTATGTAGATAATTGTGCTTTAGAAAACAGCCTCTGGAAGGAGCAGAGGGTTCAGCATGCTAATGTGGGGACTGGAGGCCAGAGAGGAGTCCCAGGTGTAGCAGAGTCGTGTACCTCTGCCCAGAATGTCTTTGTGCCACATTGCCTAAGGCTTCAGATGTATTCTTACTGCTTGTTAAAACTCTCAGTTACCATTGCGTAGGTCTTACAAGTGCAATATTTCTGAGTTGGAGTTGGCCCAGCACAGCTATGGGAATAGGAGGAGTCTAAAAAGGCAAAAGCTGTGTGTCAGCAGTCCAGAAAAGAGAAGTGTGGGCAGTGCAAGACAGTATATCTTAGAATCAAAAAATCATAGAAAGGTTTAGGTTGGAAAGGAACTTTGAAGATGCTTTAGTTTGAACTCCCCTGTGATGGGCAGGGACACCTTCCACTAGATCAGGTTGTTCCAAGCCCTGTCCAACCTGGTTTTGAGCACTTCCAGAAATCCATAGCTTCTCTGGGCAATTCATTCTGGTGTCTTATCATAAAAAAATTATTTCTAAGGCCAAATTAGATGGTCTTGATTGTGGGTATTTCTGGGGGCCTGATTAACTTGGAATTTCAGCTGGGTATGTCTAATAAATAACAACCTCAACACTTGCACTAATGTTACTGAAGAGATGATAAGGAGTTGTTTTCAGCGGTGCGGTCACATATTTAAGTGCACTTCTGAGCAGCACATCAGCGAGCTCTGATGTGTGGAACGCCCAGGTAAAGGCACTGCAGGCATCTGAAGTCTGCTGTGCTGAGGCCCACTGGGTCTCACTGCTGGAAGGAGATTTGGGAAGGTGAGGGCAGTGCTGTAGCATTTGTCACATTATTATCCTGCTGATAGAGGAGGTGAGGAAAAAACGCAGGGGAGGGAGGTGCTGGTGAGTGAGGTGATGACAGCAGGAGAGGCTTTGCTGGTGGTGGTGCCTGGTGTGGACCACCAGGAAGCCTGAGAGAAGCTGTGGGGTGAACCCTCTTACACAAACACGAGGGTGCAGAGGGGCTGGCAGCAGCAAAGGCCACTGGCAAGGCACGTGTGAAGGCGTCCCTTTTCAAACCACATCTTTGTCACCTCCATCAGGCAAGTGCTGCTGCGTTTCCTCATCCTACAGAGGAACGTTGATTATTACTCAATTTTCATTTTAGACAAACCACATTTTTAGTGTGACGATTTTTATTATCGTTAGTGGAATGGATGGAAAAGGAGCTCTAACAGATGTATGATTAGCAGGGCATGAAATTAAAAATATTTGTGTACAAGGAAAAAGTTGTTTACTACAAAATTCCTCATTTGAAAATGAAGTGATACTAAGATTGGCCGTGTGATTCTGCAGCAGGCCCCCAGTCCTTTTCTGTCCCTCCTTCAGCAGCGTTTGCTGAAAAGTAACAATATTTTTAATGTGACTTTTATTAAAAAAATAATAACGCAATTGAAAAGTCAGTACCCGTCTTTGGAGACAGATTATTTAGAGGTTGTTCTTGTGCTCTGGTACTGATGGAGCCAATTCAAAAAAATATTTTGACTGATGTTTAAGCACCACTGATTAGGCCGAATTGAATATTTTATATCAAAATTCATTTGGGTGGAAAATAAGGTTCTGATTGAATAATTCTGAGTGTGGGCATGTACCTGGGTGAATAGTACTTGTTGTCAGAATGTTGAAAAATTAATATTTGGAGTTGCTGCTGCTGCAGCATATGCAGAGGGGTGCAGATTGGTATTGGTACTCAGTTCTTCCCCCACTTTGTGGGTCAGTGGTGTAGTGGTTTTGCCCAGAAGTGCTGTGAGGCTCTGGTAGAAAGCCATCAGCTCTTAGATTTTTGTCTTAGAGTATGGGGGTTTATCCCCATAGAAAATATCTGTCCTTTTTTTTTCCCCGTAATAATGAAATTTTTAAGTTTGAGGAAATGATCTTTTTTCTTAGGCGCTTTGCCTGCGATGCGCAATTCTCAAATACAGCTGATCTTTCTTGATTTTTTAAAATTATCATAGAATCATAGAATATGCTGAGTTGGAAGGGTGGATCAGGATCATCGGGTCCATCCCTGGCCCTGCACAGGGCACCCCAAGAATCACACCATGTGCTTGAGAGTGAATTTTAAAAGAATGAGGTTAAGAAGTGTGCATCAGAAACTCTTCATTTGTGTTACTCTGTTGTGGTGTGCCTGGTCCTACCTAGGACTGAACATTTCCCAGGTACATCAAATTTCTCACCTATCTCATTCTTTGTCCTCTAAAACCTTTGTGGCCAAGTTCAAGGCTGATGCTGGTAGAAGCCTGCTGGGCTGCTCATGTGTGAAGTTTGACCTGGGTGAGTGTTTGCAGGACCCAGACCTACGGCAACATCGTGATGGATTCTGCCCGCTGAGCCTGGATGGCACTGAGCAGAAAATAGGAAGAGGGCTAAGAGATTGTTCCTGCACTCTGGGAACAATTGAGACAGAAAATTGCTTCCAGGATTTCTTCACTTTTCCACAGAGAATAATCAGCCTGTGTAATTCTCTGCCACAGGAAATACTGCCTGAATCTGTTACTCAAAGACAGCAAGCAAAGTTCAGATAGCAGCCTGAATACCAAAGGTGCTGCAGAGCAGGGACTGTCTCTTACTCAGGGCTTTTTTTGGTGTAGTGTCATTTTTTTGCTGTATATAACATGGGATATCACAATGGTGCAACCAATAGGACTGATAATTGTATAATAGCTTAGATAGCCAGCATGCTCTGGGTGCACATTTAGACTTTGGTGCCCTAAACAAGAAGATGAATTTGTATGCTGAGCTTGTAAATGGAGTTTTGCTTAGCCTGGCACTCAGATTCTGCACCTGAGATTGTGGGGGAGCTTAGAGCAATTCCAGTGAGGTGATAGGTATCTAGTAATTTCAGTCCTGCTCTTGGCTCATTTTAATCTTTGCTTCCCAGCTGTCAGCAAATCACTACTTCTGCACCTTTATTTGTTGATCTGGAGGATGGGGCAGCACTTGGGCTGCTTCCTGGGGTTTGTGTTAACATTTCTAATAAGGCCTTTCAACCATGTGTTTTATTTCCAACTTTAGGGGAAATTATTTAAATTTTTTTGAGTGAGAGTAGTTGTGGCCAAATCACTGCGTGGCATTACACCTGCTGGGCTCCGAAATTTGATTCCAAGATTTCCATTACCACATCATTCTGGGCCAAAGGATCTTGAACCGCTGGAATAGAAAGGAATAAAACAGAATGGAGTTGGTGTTTGGTTATGGGCTCTGGATGTCATTGTTCCTGACTGTTCATCTGGCTAATGTTTGCTTTTGTGTAGTATTAGTCTGTGTCTGTGCTTCTGTGCACATGGGGAAAAGGAGGACAAATATCACTGGAGTGGATTAGCATTAAAAAATAGTTAACTGATCAAAGCCATAAAGCTTGTCCAAGTGAATTCTTCAGAGAAATAGTTTTGAATTTCCCAAGCAGCCGCAGGCCATAAAAGCGAAGCACTATCATTCAGAGATGCAAAAAATCCCCTTCTGTTGGAGTGTTGGACCAATTTGTTCCCTTTTAGGAGGGGATTCAAAATGTTTTCTTAATTTTCTTCTGAACAGCTCACTGCTATCCATCATGAGCCTTTGCCAGCTCTCCTCCCCCTCAGTTTTAACCCTCCACTGAGAACTGTATATCTGTACTTAAAATTTTAGATGCCTTTTGGCTCTGTGCACTTTACTCTTACAGACCACACCTTATCTCCGAGCTCAAAATGTTTTGGAGGAGGGGCTAAATGTTGTCCTCAGTGCCTTGGTGGAGGTGACGGGGAAGGTGGGATGCAGACGGAGAGTGATGCCTGGAAAGGTTCTCCACACTTCCTGAAGGGATGGCAGGAGAACCCTGTTCCTGAGGCCACGTTCTGCTTTGTTACTGGTGCTGCCCCAGCAGGAGCACCAGCCCCACCGGGTCTGCAGAGCAGGTGGGACAAAGCAGGGAGGAATTTCCTTTCTCTCATTTGGAGGAAAGAAAGTACATTGTTTGACTGCTCAAAGTTATTGAAGTCTTGTACTGAAGGTTAGGCAACCAGCCTCTGGGAATTGGGCACATAAATCTGCTTTATGCTTATGAAAGTCTCTTTCACAGTGTTTTGCTTTTTTTGCTTCTCCTTAAGATGTAGAAAAGAATGAAGTGCTGGTGTATGGACCATACACAGGGTGTTTGGATGGCACGGTCATTGATAGGAATGAAAATTACACTGTGGTGGCTCAGAGCTTGCCAAGAAAAAAAGAAAGGAAAAACTCTCAGAAGACACAAAGTACTTTGTAGCTGGAAGTGCCTGTTGCCCTGCAAGGACTCAGCTGTCCTTTTCAATCCCAATCTTCTATTATTGAAAATATTTTTCTGCCTGATACCTACTAGCTTTTTAATACTGCTTAATTGTATGCACGTCCCCCCAAAAGAAAGCCACACATTTTTCTGCTTTTGTAAATGTTCAGCTTTTGGGCCCCCAGAGAGGAGGGTTTTAAAAGCTATGTCCAAGCTGCCTTTCAGGCAGAAAATTCCACTTTTACTTTCCTTCTGAAATCTGGAATTTCATTCTCCAGATAATCAAATTTTATTATAACAACATTTAAAAAGCG
>VYZR01096799.1:88669-129565 GCA_013400675.1 Oxylabes madagascariensis
TTGTTACAAAATTATAAAAGATGTAATTTGCCTGTTTCCTGAATTACCACTAAGAATGGAGATACTTACAGGCATCCACTCGCTGGAGATTTCTCATCCGGATGATCCTTACGGTCAACAGGTAGCAAGGGATTCTTCATTTTGGAGGTTTTCCAGGACAAAAGCCACAGCAAGCCTTACCTAGAGCTGGTGATAATTTGGTCTCCTGCTAAAAGCAGGACTTGGTAGCCTGCAGGGATCCTCTGTCTTTCCTGACAGTACTGCATGTTTTCAGCTTCTTTAAGGAGGAAGCAATTTAAATCTTTATTTTTGCTTTGTGTTGCAGAAGCAAGACATTGGAGTGCTCCTGTGTTGGTGATGTCAAGTCACCTGTTGTCGTGAAACTCAAGAGAAATGTAGTCTTTTTCCTGATTGTTTATACAAAGAGTTTTGTGTACTTCCCTTTCTTACAGTTTTCATCCACTCAAATATCTTGCTTCCATTAGAAGCTCTCTGTAGCATCAATTTCCACTCATCTGGCAGCAATCACTCTTCTGTGTTTTAAGATACAGGATTTTCCATAGGAAAAAGGCTATTTCCCGTGATTATTTGCAAAGTGCTATGAGCTGAGCTACCAAAACCAAGACACTGGTTGGTGCAGTGCTCAGAAAGAAGTCATCCAGGGATTTGTTGTACTTGAAGCTGTGACTTCCAGGATGGCTTGGGATCTGAGGGAGGAAAAGTTAAGTGGATCAGGTGGGAGGAAGAGAATCAGGGATTAAAGATTTTGATCTTGGACACAGTTCCTGCCCATTAATTGATTTAATTGCTTGATTTTTAGGCAGCACAATGTCAAAGTCTGACTTCTACTGCCAGCTCCATGAACTGTCAGAAGAAGGTTCTGGTGGTGATGGACCCACACATGCTTCCTTCCTGAGTGGGGTCTGTGCTGTGCCTGTGTTCTGAGCTGCAGCTCCTTTTCCATTCATAGAAATCCTCTTGATGGCTTGAGGTTCAGGCTGCCAGTCGCAGACGTGTTCTTCCAGGTGGGGCAACATCTGACTCTTCCTGCAATCACAGCTATTTCAGAAGAGGAGTGAAATGCAGGGAACCCCATCATAAATACAGAACCCACCTACACTCAGCCAGCCCTGCTGGGTACGACCTCAAGCTCAGCACTGTTTCCTTGTTCACTGTATCAGCTTCCCACTGAGCTCAGATCCCTGCTGTTTCTCCCCAGGCTGAGCCACACACACACTGCTCTGCAAAGCTAATACAATTATCTGTGTGTCAGTATGCTGCACAGTCCCATTTGGTCCCACTGGGGTCTTGTTGATATCTCACAGCTGAGCTGCATGTTAGTTCTGCACAATTCCTCCTTGTTTACAGCCAGCATCAGCATCCAAAGTACCTGAGTTTGTTCCAACAGCATGAACTTTGCCATTTCTTGTTGTCCTGTTTTCTTTTCACTTAAGTGAGACTCCTGATATGCCTGATTTCAGTACATCTCCATCAGTTGAGAAGTCCAGTCCCTTAACAATTTTATTTGATGGATAAGCTCTGTGTTGCTTGGCAGTCCCTTGCTGAAGTAGGAAGCCAAGTACTGAGCTGTCCTTACAGGCAAGACATTGAATATGGGCACAGAAGGAATAAAGGCAGATTTTTTGGCAGAGAGGTCTTGAAAATAAATTGTATGCAGGAAAATAGTACCTGTGTAAGGGAGCTCATGATCTGAGACTCCCAGAATAACCTTTCTGCATAATTGCCAGTTTTGCTGTCTCTTTTAATATATTTCCTCTCTTATTTTATATACAAATTTCCGAAACATCCATCTCAAACTTTTCTTTATGGTACAGCAACATCCTCACAAAGTGTAGGTCAAGTTATGAGGGAAAGAAGCTATAACAATTGGAAGAAATCTGGCTGGCTCAGAGCTACCTCCTGGCTTAGGTCCTTAGGTTCAGGAATAAACTGTATTTGAGTAAGCCAGCAGGTCTACCTCCTCTGTTACAATTGCCTTGGGGTTTGTTGTGACCACAAGTAGCTGAGGCCTTGGATTGATATTTTATCCAATTTGATTATGTTTGGAGTAGCTGAGGATTGTCTCATGCCGCAGAAGCCAAGAATCAGCTTGCTCTCTGGTGAAATTGCAATGCAGTCATTAGAGTGGTATTAGATTAGATAGTTCTATCTGTCTCCAGGGATCCAGTACGATCTCTTTGTTTCAGTTCACATGGACAAGTCAAGTTCAATTTATTGGGATTTTAAAGCCTAGTTTGTCATCTGACACCAGGATGTGACATGGCTGTAAAAGGAAGATCTCATTCATCAGCTTTTATGCATGTGTTTTGCAGCAGGAGTCAAATTCAAATAGCCAGCATCTAGCATCTAATCCCAAAACTCCTAATGCAATTATATTGGGAAAGAAAAGTTTTATGTTTAGTTTGCCCTTCTACCTTTTCCGCTACTGAAGCTGATACAAGAAAAATGAGCTAAGAGGGAAACCTAAGGGTGGTTTCTTGGTTGATATTAAAATTGTCCCGGAAGCAGGGTTTTGAAGTAGGAATGATTGTGACATTGGGTTCATATCTGATGAACTATTTTTACGATGACATTAACTTTTGTCAAACATCTTTGTACCAGAGAGACTGTTCTTTACCATCACATCTTTGCAGCCTCCATTACACACTTGCTGTCTTCCTTTTATGTCTCAGTAATACTGTAGAAATTGTAGTGACTCAAAAGTGTACAATGAAAGTCACATCCCAAACCGGTGTGGATCTGATGAAAAAAAAATCAGCTGTGGATGCAGCTAGGAAAAAAAAAAGTTACTTTCCAAGTATTGATTATTTACTTAAGAGAATGGGCACAAGCTCTGTTCATTTGCAAATTATTGCAACTAGAAAATAAGGAATATAATGTTGCATTGCCAGTAGGTGATATTGCTGGTATATCTTAAGTGGAATACAATATCTTGCTGCAAACTGGAAGGAGCTGTTGAGTCCCTCCCTGAAGGCAGGGAGGCACTTCAGAGAGACCTTGATAAATTAGAGGATGGGGCAAAAAGTGCTGGATTCTGCACCTGGAATGGGGCAACCCTGGATGTATGGACAGATTGGGAATGAGAGGTTGGAGAGCAGTGCCATGGAAAAGGACGTGGGGGTCTTGGTTGGTGGCAAGCTGAACATGAGCAGCAGTGCCCTGGCAGCCAGAGGGCCAAACCTGTCCTGGGGGCATCGGGCACAGCATTGCCAGCTGGGCACGGAAGGGGATTGTCCTGCTCTGCTCTGAGCTGGGGTGGCCTCACGCTGAGTATTGTGGACAGTTTTGGGCACCACAACGTAAGGAGGACATGAAACTATTAGAGAGTGTCCAAAGGAGGGCAGTGAAGATGGTGAAGGGCTTTGAAGGGAGGCTGTATGAGGAGCAGCTGAGGGCACTTGGTCTGCTCAGCCTGGAGGAGACTGAGGAGAAACCTCAGTGCAGTTACAGCTTCCTCCTGAGAGGAAGAGGAGGGGCAGGCACTGATCTCTTCTCTGTGCTGACCAGTGACAGGACCTGAGGGATTGGCCTGAGGTTGTGTCAGGGGAGGTTTAGGTTGGATATTAGGAAAAGGTTCTGCCCCCAGAGGGTCGTTGGGCACTGGAAGAGGCTCCCCAGGGCAGTGGTCACAGCACCAAGCCTGGCAGAGCTCAAGAAGTGTTTGGACAATGCTCTCAGGCACATGGTGTGACTCTTAGGGATGGTGCTGTCAGGGCCAGGAGCTGGACTTGATGATCCTTGTGGTCCCTCACAACTCAGCAGGTTTGTGATTCTGTGAAACCCTTCTGAGTGCAAATGAAGTCACAGGTGGCAGTCTGGGATTTTTGAGTCACAAAATAATTCATTTTGATCCCTCAAGGGATCTCTGGAGGTCATCTGGGCCAACTGCTTACTCAAACCAGGGTGCTCTTTGAATTTAAGTCAGGTCTTCTGGAGGATCCCGTGGAAGTTTGATTGAAGCTCTGAAAGCCAGAATGAAATATTACCTGACTATATTCTTCAAGGAATAATTCATCAGCGCTCTAACTAGGTTTCTTTTTCCTTTAATTCCTCTGATTACATTAGTGACGTCCCACAGCAGGAAATAGGTGAATGCTTTCAGTCCTGTTTAACTGAAGAAGTGACTTCGATTTCGTTTACTTATTTATTTATTTTATTTTAAAGGAATTGGGAAGAAGATACAAACCCTTGCCTTATCCAGGCAGTTGAAATAAACTATGAATCTGAGAGGAAGAGGCAGAGTTAAACTTGCTCCAGCTGATACCTGCTGTGAAAGACTACAGCAAAGCATTAGGAAATGTACATAAACCATGTAAAATGAGTGCAAGCAAAGAACCCCGATCTTGGGGATGTATTTGCCACAAGAACTCAAAGTCCACCTGCGTTGAGTTTGCCTCGGGTCAGGAAGGCAGTCACTGGAGGGTGATGGTGTTTTCCAGTCTTCTTCATCGCCTCTCAAAGTCTCTTGGTGGCTCGATTGACTCTTCTTAGAGCTTCACTGGTGGCAAAGATCACATCAGCATGATGCACAGGATTCCCAGTGCTCAGGGTTGTTCCTGAAGCTTCATGACGAAGGTCGGGAGTCAATTTGCTGCTGGGATGGTTTGAGGGAGGAGCTTTATTGGGCTCGTTAATATTGCAGGAGTTAAATTGAGAGAGATGTTGTGCAGATCAGCAATGATTAAGGGAGTTCCAAAGGACTCCCAATTCCCCAAATCACATAATTTGCCATATGATGTAAAATTGATGAGAATAAGTAGTACCATATGGGAAAGGCATCCCAGGAGAGCTTGTGCTGAGTTTATAAGTACCTATGACACTTCCTGTTTGGTTAAAGATCTCTAATGAGACCTGAGTTTTGACATTATACCCTCTTTTGAAGGCCACAAGAAGTAGAAGAGCATGGCTAGAAATCATGTGCTGTAAATGAAGAAATAAATTCATTTAACCTTCAGAGGGGAACAGTGCCAAGGAAAACAAGCAGCTTGGGGAGTTTGTAAAGAGCAAATTTCTCTGGTCAGCCTCAGTCACTGCATTTGACTAATTAGAAGACTGGAGGTGATGAGGACAAAGCAAAGAACTGTATTTTAGCAGGGCATTTGAGGTTTGCGATTTGGGGAATTTCATGCAGAAAAATGAAGACAAATCGACTTAGAGGAGAGACATGCAAACGTGTAGGTTGCAGCTCTAACAGAAAGGGACAATGGATGGCATAATTTTTGCATTGTGAAGGATGTCCCCTTCATTTAGTTCTAAAGCTGTTCTTTAAAATTCATTTGGAAGATGATGTAAAGTCAAAACTTTTCTCTTTGAGTTCTTTTACTTGGATGGAAGAGAGAATGGGGAGGATGCAGTTTGCCTTTTTACACTTTGAGACAAACTTGAGTTATCAAGGGAAGGTGATGCTTGTATTGTGTATCAGAGAAAAGCCCCAACATGGTTTTCAGTCACATCTACTATCAACAAACAAGGTCCTAATTCCCTGTATCTGGTCAATCTCTTGGCCTTGGGAGTGGTGGTTCACTGTGCTTGGGTGATACTAAGAACATCATAGACCTACATCAAGCCAGTGAATTTAGGAAGGCGTGGGATGGAAGACAGAGCAGACAGTCTGTAAGCACAGACGGTTGTTGCTCATTTTTTGTTAAATACTGTTGCTACCCGCTACGAAGCATTAGCTTAATTAACTCAGGGACAAAATCTTCTGTCTTGGCAAAGTCCATCAACATCCAAGGAGTATTTGGTCCATGTTACAAATATGAAAATGAAATGAAGATTTATTTGGGTACAGTCTAATCACAGAAAAGCCAGCCTGTCTCAGAGATGAATGTACTAACAATTTCAAAAGTAGACAAATTGGTACTCTACCCTTCCATTGCTTATCAGATGTAAGGATAAATTGACTTGAAACCCTCAGTTTTTTACCTTCACTTCTCAAAGGTGAATGACATCCTGTAATTAAAAGCAAAACCAAGCTCTTATGCCCACACATTTGAAGAAAGAAAAAGGCAGTGAAAAAACCTTGTCAGGCTGTTATTACTGCATGGTATTATCTGCTATTGATATTCCTGGTCTGACATTTTTAGATAATGCGGTCTCAGCTTGGGATTCGTGGATTCCAGTTCTGCTGTGGTGTATTCTTTCATGGTTAGAATTTTCTGAACTTACAGCATTAAGATCGTCCTAATGATAGAACCGGAGCACACTGTTTGCCTTATTTATGCAGTGTGATTTCACTCTTTGCTCTTAATGCTATTTATCATGGTTAGTCTGGTCTTATCCTCTGCCTTCAAAAGTAGGTGATGACTAATGCTTCCAAGGAAGGAAGGATAACAGAATCTCAGGCGTCCACAGCTGATTTCAGTCAGGTTTTTGTTTTTGATATTATTCATCATTTTACCTCTTCTATTTTAAGTTACTATTCTTAGAAATGGTCTTACGCTATCAGCCACCATTTCAGAAAAGGTAGCTGGAAAATTGAAGAGAGTTCAGAGTAAACATACATGAAAGAATCAAGAGAAATCTGCCCTTTATAGGGAGTTTAATTGATGCTTAATTTAAATATTTTGGTTTGATTTAAGCAGTGATCTGGCTGCATTCTGAAAGGATCTACATAAAGAAGAGAAGCAAGTCTGTAATGCAGATGACAGGAGCATAACAAAATGCAATGACTGGAAGTGGATCTAGCTACATTTTAAACCAGACATTAAGGAGAAGCTGTAATTATGGTGCTTAATTTTTTTGTGGAAACGATTTACCTAATGCTGTATTGGGTTCTCCAACACTTGCATTGTTTCAGTTGAGGCTGTGTGCTTTATAACAAATATTCTTTAGCTCAGCAGAAGCTTCACGGAGCAGTAGTTGGGGATGGTTCGGGGTTAGTCCAGATGATCGATGAGAGGCTTTCAAAGCAGTGACACAGAGAAGATTTAAGGGATTTTCAGGGGGGCATGAGGTAGTGAATTTGGGAAGGAGGTGTTGCCAGAGTGGTCAGTGAGTAAGGAGTCACAGGAAAAGCTTGCAGCAGTCGGATCAGGAACAGAGCTGTGAGCTACAGGTGACCACATGGCTGTGGGAGGGTGGCAGGCAGACAGGCAGAAGGCTTCAGCCCAGACAGAGGGAGGTGTGGCACTGACAGGGAAACAAGAGGTGGTGGTGGCCCTCTGGGAGGATTCCCAGGGACACGGGCTCTGCTGACAAAGGGTTTTCCAGCCTTGCTGTGTTAACCCTTGCGTGGCTAGATCTACCCAGCTTTGCCAGGAAGGGGCTCACTGAATGCAAACAGTGCCTGACTTGCTTGGAGCAGAAATTTGGGGGCAGCTGTAGATTTAACCTGTAGGTTAATGTTTCAGTGAAATACAACTTTTAATGGAAGAGAACAGCTCAAAAGTGAAACGTGTGTTTGCTGGCTGTGTTGCTGGCTAGCCAGAAAAGCACTGCTGTTACCTCTTGGGTGTTCCTGTCCAAGTGCAGGCACCACAATAACGCTCAGGCAGTGACATATGAAAGAGTGAGTTTAGAGTAAGGTAATTAGTTATAGGCCCAAGTTTTCCTGTGCTGTTTTGATTACTTGTCCACATCACAAAATGTTCTGCTTCAAAGAGGCTTCTGATGGAAAACCAGGCAGTATTGCAGGGAGTGGAGAGAGAGCACTGATGGCCTTGTCTGAATTAGCCAGGGTGTTCCACCATGGAGAAATCTGCTGAGAGGTGGGGGGGTGTGTTTGTCTGCAAGCCACCATCCTTTACATTTTTCCTTGCTTTTGGCCTTTTACTAGCTGACAAAATGGCGGGAAAATAATAGCAAACCCAGAATTTAGCTTTAGCTTTTAAAAAGAAATTAATTCATTTTCTTTTTCTGTGATCTTGCAGAGTAGTTTGGCTAAATTTAATTGAGGCTGGGGAACTAGGGCTGGAACAGATGAGGAAAAGGGAACTTGCTGAAAACACTGTCAGGGCACGGATAGCAAAAATGAGTGGCAGTAAATGCATAACAGAAAATGAGATGGGGAGAAAGAGGAAGAGAAAAGGCTAACAGGGAAACAATTAGAAAATACCACCATGGTCAAACCCAAGGCATTAGAGGTTAGCTGAGAGGGAGCTGTGTGCCAGCTTACAGTCAGCAGCTGAGTTACAGCACTGTGGCCTCCCTGCCCACGCTGTCCATAGGAGCAGTCTGCTTTTGAAGCTCGTTCGTTGAAATTCTCTCACTGTCTTCAGCCGTCCTCAGTGCTGTGCAACCTGGCCACTGAAGCAGACATTCTTGGTTTGTGCATCGCACAGCCCATCCCTGTCATCAGCCTAGCAGACCGTGAGGGTTTGGGGGGACCAAGGCATGCTGCCTGGGGGGTGGTTAAGGAACATCCCAGAACAGGAATGGTGATAATCTAGTCAGTACTGGGATTTTTTTTTCTTTTGCTTTGAATCAGTATGGAAGTAATGTCCAGGGTTGGAGGGTCCTTCACTGCAGCAGGAGGCTCTTTCATATGAGATGTCAAGCCAGAGGCTGAAAACCTGTCAGAATTAAACTCCAGGATGGTTTTATCAATAGGTAAGGTACAGTCATCTTTGGATATAATAACTCTGCAGAGTGCAGGCTTGTCCTGTTTAGCTGTTCAGGCTGACTGCCCTCATTGCTTTCTGCTCTTAAGACCTAGACAGTTGCCTGAGTTTTATTGCTGCTTTTACAGTTTTGAAGGATGTAGGAGGAGGAGACAGCAATGTAGATGAATCTTACTGCTGGAGTGACAGTCATTTTCCAGGTCCATAGGGGCTGGTGTTGGTAATGGGAAGTGCCAGGCGGTGGGACCGTGGTTTGTATGCCCTCAGCTCCCACCCATTGTGACTGGTTTCCTCTCCTGCCTTGTGGGGAGGACCTGCCTTTCACTTCTTGCTTTCACAATGATGCTCTGCACTCTTGCTGCAGGCCTGTGAGGGAGGAAAGTCATGTCCTTGCAGCTCAGCCTTGGATACATCTCCGGGCTGCTCCTGCCATGCTCCTGTCTGCCTCATTTCTAGCCAGCTTCAGTGCCTTCCTTTCACTGGTATTGGATTCCTAGTGCAGCAGGCTCACTTTCTAGTGGCAGGAATTGTGAAACCACTGTCTGCACATCAAGCAGTCAGACTGCATGGCCAGCAAGAGACAGAAATGTTGGGACTGATGTTTGGCACTTGCCCGTTCCTCCCTCACACAAGGAGTGATGCAGGTGCAAGATGACCAAAAATTGTCTACCTCCTAGTGTTGGGTCAGACATTGGGGCTTAAAGTAGAAATTACTCCTCTAGTGGGAAACTGTTTCCTAAAGCAAATTTACTGGTTGGAATAAGGATACCTGTATATCCATCAGTTTTAACAGTCATTGCTCTTAGCCAAAGGCACTGACCCTGCACTACCATGTGGAGACCTTGATCCTATCCCTTGCACCGATCCTTTTCCATGATTAAACCAAATCTTTCCTGACTGGGTCACAGGTGCCTGCTGGTTTTGGTAGCCTTAAGGGGTTCTGACACCAAAGCAGTGCATGGGCAGAAGCGACAGGGTGCTCAAGAGCTGCAAAATTAGCATTGACTTTTGTCTGTGTGGGATCTTCATTTCTCCTCATATCTCAAATCCAGCTGCATAGGACCATCTGATGGTACAGTAGGACTATCATGGCTACTCAGCGAGTGTGGTTTGTGTGTGGTGAAAAGCACTTGTACATTGGAATTAACAGGATTTTTATGGGCAACATTTTCAGCAGGGTCTGAACCCAGTTCTCAAAAGTGATGTAGGCTTTTAAGAGGCCAAAGCCAAGATTTTCATAAATAAGTAATGATTTGGGCTGCCTCTGTTTTTTGTTACACAAGTCTAAAAGGAGCCTGGTTGTCAGGGGTTGTGAGATTCTGGCATTTATTCAAAATTGACATGCTTTTAAAATGTCTTAAGCTGGGCATTCAGAAATGGAGGCATCAAGAATGATTAGCTACTTTTGAAATCTGTTTTCTGAAAAGTCTGAATGAAAATCACTGGGGCATGGGGTCCTAAATGACATGTGAAAAAGTGCTAAAAGTGTATTTTGAAAGTGTGTGTGCCTATCTGTGACTAGAGTTGTCCCCAGAGCACCTGCACTGTTGCATGTTAGTGTACTCAAAAAGGCCTAACAGGGAAAGGCAAATATATCACCACTGTGCGGGATGCAGGGTGGGATTGATGGGCTGCTTCAGGATATCAGCCTGTCTCTGCTCTGGTTTGAAAAGGAAAATAGCAATGATTTTTGCAGGTACCAACAAAAACCTTATCAGTAATTCTGACCTGCTGGGGAGAGAAAGACAAATTTGCATCTAAAGTCTTACACATTAGGAACAATGTATTTAAAGTTAAGCATGCACCAGTTAAACATGTTTTGAAGGGTTTTGTAGGTTTGATTTCATAAACCAGAAAAATAGTAGGATTGCAGCTGTTACTTCCCCAGCCTAAATTCCTAATGTACGTGTGACTCTCTTTGTGCCTCCTCTCAGACCTGAACCATGTCCCACCCATCCTGGCTGCCACCCAAGAGTACCAACGAGCCTCTTGGTCACGTTACTGCGAGGATGGAGACCACACACACCTTTGGGACTCCCAGCATCTCCGTGTCCACCCAGCAGACCCCAAAGAAGTTTGCGCCTGTGGTTGCCCCCAAACCAAAGTACAACCCATACAAGCAACCAGGAGGTGATGGTGAGTATTTATTTTTTAGGAAGGAGCCACAACTGCCTAGTTCAGAGGAACTGACTGCTAACACTGGCTGTTCTTGATTTGCTCTTCGTTGGTGAGTTTGTGGTCATTCAAATCAAGACGAATGTGAGGGTATCTCTTCCCCTGGCTTTGGCTAGCTACCCTCCTGAGAGGTGCAGGGCTGGGAGAGGACAGAAGGACAGATCTTTCTTGGTTTTAATTGAAAGCAGATGTCCTGTGTCCGAAGCTGGTGTTTTTCAAGGGGTTTTGCTTGTTTGGTTCCTGCTGGCATGTGATAATTCAAGGAGCTTGAGCTCAAAAAACCCTTCAAAAAAACCCTCAAAAATTGGTTCTTTCACCCCAGCACAGTGGAAATGATTTACAAACAAGGGATTGATCTGTGGGAATAGAAGTATAATTGGGGGTGGTAGGGCATAAATTTGGGCAGTGAGTCTAGAAGTGTTTCTCTCCAGTCTGCTACCTGGATTGTTTTACTTTTGTTCTTTCCCTCTACTGTGGAACACTCTTGAATATGAAATAATTGGGAAGGTATTTAGATGACCATTGCAATTGCCTCTGTAGCTGTTATGTCAGCAAATGTGTGTCAGCCTTCCTCTACTTCTTGCTGTGAAAGTCCTCCTCTCTTGATGTAGTTGACCAGCAAGCATGGGATTTGGGTTCCTGGCTTGTGGACACCTGGAGGGAGAGAGTTCCCAGGAGCAGGAGTGCGTGGCTGGGAGCACCTCTGGAACTTGCAGGTTGGAGCACCTGAGATGGCCCTGGCTGACAATGGAGAGTTTGTGATGGAACTGCAGCAGAAACAAGTGAAGGCCAAGGATTTTAGGAGAGAGTGGTAGCTGATTTGGCAGAGCATGACATTTTTATTCCTGGTGATTTCCTGCAGGTATAAATGGGGAGAAGTTCTTCCCCTCCTCCTCTCCAACCTTTCTCTGAAGAAAAGCTCAGTTGTGCTCAAGAAAATTGCCAAACCAGCTTTTGTATTTGGTTTTCGATGCTCTACATTGTTCCTTCACCACTTTTTTCCTCTTTTGTGTTGAGTACAATAAGATAAATATCACCTGTATATTTTTTCCTCTTTCTGCTCTATCTTTTGAAAGCGTATGCATTTTCAGGAAGACTACAGAGTAATGGAAAAGAGAAGGAAAAACAAAGCAGCATATTAAATCTTACACTTGAGTGATTTTCTAAAGTTAAGGACATTTTATAGGAAAATTGGAAAACCTGATGAGTGTTTTGGGTATTTTTCATCTGCCGCTCTAACTTCGGAGAATTCAGAACGAAAAAAGAAAATGTGTTGGAGGGGGAAAGGCGAAGTCATATGCACCTGTTCTGCTGCCTTCAGTAACAAAACTTAGTGAGAAATAGGAAGAGAAAGACATTTGGAATTTAAAAAGTAAAAATTAATCCATTTCTGAAATGTAAAGAAAATGTCACCTTCAAGTTAAGTGGAAATTCTTATTTTTCTAATTCTCTTGCAATTAAAAATAATAATGGAAAATGGCCCCTTTTTCCCTAGGAAATCTGTTCTTGATCAGTCAGTATTTTTTGTGTGAAAAAGGTCAGTATGTCTTAATTGTCAGTGTTTTAGTGATTGTAGGTCTAATTGTATATGACTCAGGAACACTATCACCTTCTAAAAAAACTCTGTTGCCATTTGGGGAAGGAGGTTTTCCCAAAGGGCAGAGCAGGCACTACAGGCTGAGAAGGGGAGACAAAACACTCAGACATTTCTCGTGCAACCCAGAGTACCTGGTCCTGCCAACAGTCAGGCATCACTGGGTCTGCTGGAAACCAGGAGACAGTCGGGAGCTCCCAGGGGACTTTGTCAGTGCCAGTCCCTGGCCTTGTCTGATGCTGGGCTTTTAGAGAT
Organism: Oxylabes madagascariensis; assembly: GCA_013400675.1. Lineage (NCBI taxonomy): Eukaryota > Metazoa > Chordata > Aves > Passeriformes > Timaliidae > Oxylabes > Oxylabes madagascariensis. Next base: position 101,276 of record VYZR01096799.1, read on the forward strand.
TCCATCATTATCCGACAGGCCTGGAAGGGCTAAGGGTTGGCCAAGACCTGGTCAGAGGTAGGCTTAGTGATGTGACAACATGCCTGCAGCTTTGGCTAATCCACTTCCAGAAGGTGGCACGCTGCTGGTTTGCTGACGTGCAGAGCATTGCCCGTCCATATATAACCCTGAGAACATGAGGCTTGTGGGATCTGGCAGGCGGGGGCTGGGGGGGCAGTGAGAAATAGTTAGCCCAATGTGCTTCATTCGCTTTCTGTGGCTCCCTTCTCTCTTCCAGGCTCCCTAACTGTTTTTTCAATGATCTCCCTGATTTCTGCAACAGCAATTCAACCCACTGGTTCCCTGCTTACAGGGGCACTGCTATTCTGCTTCAGTTTGTCCTCTGTTGGATGCAGGTCTTTCCCACCTGGTCAGCTGTGAGTCTGTGGGTAGGGGAGTGGCAGCATCCCCTCGAACCCTGGTGTGTTTTCATCCCTCCTACCCTGCCAAAGCTGCTTATCTGGAGGCTCATGGGCTTCCCGTGCATCCTTGGGCTGGAGATGAGTGGGAGCAACAGCACTGCTCTGGGGAAAGGTTGTCCTGGGGCTGTTTCTGGTCAAGAAGTGGCTGTGCTCATCACAGCCTTGGCTGCCCCAGCAGTGTCACTGGAATTGGCTCCCTGCAGCCTTTGTAGTATCTGGAATCTCTCAGGGAGTCTGGCAAATTCTGTTCCTGGTAATTTCTCCAGCTCATTGCTTTTAACGTTTAGGAATGTGCATCCTCTGGCCTTGTGGTTTTTATTATTATTTTGTAGGTGTGTTGTTTGTACACAGAGGGTCTGTCTAGCTGATCACATTCATGGTTTTATTTCTTGATCATATTGAAAGCAGAGGGGAAAGACAGTGTAGTGACAGACTGGAGCAGGTGCTGTGTGTACCCCCCTCTCCCTCCCATCTCCTATCAAAGCATTTCTTTAGTCTCACCTCGACTTCGATTTTATTTTTTATTTCCTGACACCTGCACAAAACTCAGCCAGAAGGGGCTGATTAAAAGCTGCTTAATGGAACTTTAACAGAAGTTAGAAATGGTTACATGACTGAAAGAAAGTGAAATGGCAACAGCCAACAGTTTATAAACCAGGAACATTTTGCTCTGATTTGAAGCTCTCAAGGCATGTGTTTAGACCATTGAAGTAGCAATTTTCCTGGTGCTGCCAGCCCCCCTCCTTGCTGTTTGCCATGCTGAGTTGCTGCAGCTTGTTTCAGACCAGATTTATCCTCTCATCAAAGCAGAGACCGTGTCTTGCTCTTGCAGGAGTCTGCTCGGGGGCCCCTCGGTATGACTGCAGTGGTGGCAGAAGTAATGATCATGATCGTAATCATCATCAATGAGACCCAAGCCCTGCTTAGCATTCTGCAGAGGTCTCTGCCGTGCAGGCAGGCCAAGAGGCAGGCACAGCCTGTTTGTATAGGTTCTACAAACACCTGCTGTGGTCTGGGCTGGGTTTCTGGAGGATTTAGTGCTGCCACTCCCCACTGTGATGGTTTGCAGGGGATTAACTTTGCCTGATCCTGGGAGGTGTGAGCACCACACTTCCTGGGAAGTGCTGGTGCTCATCATCTTACAGAACTCTGTATTTACCCCACAGAGAGAGCAGAGGAGAACCGTTCAAGCTGGGGAAGATGTTTATCTACAGGGTGAACAACTGTGTATTGGCAGGAAGTGTAGCTGCTGAGGAATTAGGCTGGAAATCAAAATTAGATGTCCAGACATCTGAGCAGTAGCTCTAAGAGTTTAACTGGGGTCAGAGGTGGTCCTTGGATGGAGCTAGATGTGTTTGAAGTTTGAGAGCATCTTCTCTTCATGCTGGGAGAAGATGAGTCCTGAGATGGATGAGGCATCAACCAGACATAGGTCCTGACAGTCTGCTTCTTACATATTTGGCTTCTTTCTCCATGCTCATGTGTTTTGTGTTGCCTGCCCCTCCCTTTTTTCCTCAGCAGACCCTGTCCAGCAGTGTGCACAATGGGTTTTGTCCTACACAAAAAATCTCTTAAAGAAACTAAGATCTTTTTTCTGAGGAGTTGCTATTAATTTTGTTTCATTTAAAAGCACTGGGTGCCCCATCTTGCTCAGGGTCAGGTTGAACAGGGCTTTGAGCAACCTGATTTGGTGAAAGATATCCCAGCTGATGGCAGAGGCTCTGGATTGTATTATTTTTCAAGGTCTTTCCAATCCAAACCTTTCTGTGGTTCCCTTTCCTCCTTCCCCTGCCACTTACTTCTCTCTTGCTCTCCATCTTATAGACTTAAATTGGTATTTCAGCATCTTCAACAGAGCTGGAGCCTTAGGGAAACACTGCCACACAGCTGTTCCCATCTATGCTGGGCTCAGAAAGATAGAAAGGATTTATAGCTTGCAGATGAAGCAAATTCCATCTTTGCCTTAGTTCCAGAAAATGGGGCTTCACCCTGCAGGGCAGACTAAGGAGGCATTTGATGTGGGGCGAGGTTGGTGATAGCCGACCTGCTGGCTTTGTGCCTTCCACTGTGGGGCTGGTGCTGCTGCAGGGGCACTGGGGGTTGTAAGGCCAGAATTGGGGACTTCAGAAATGTGTAAAAATCTGTTGTGAGTCAAAGGTACTCAGAGGAACCTGAGTCAGGGCTGCTGGATGGCTTGGGAGCAGTGAGTGACAAGCTTTGCAGTGTGAGTTGCCTTTTGGTTTGGATCCTTTTGGTTTGAATCTTGTTTTGGTAACCACAAAAGCTCTTTTCCTCTTGCCTTTCCCCCTTTCCTCCAAATAGAGCTCTCAAGTCCAGCAGAAACAAGACCATGCTGAAACAGGTAGAGCACAATGGTGAGCTGAGGAAGCTCAGCTGGATTGCAGGGCTGGGCTTTCCAGTCCAGCATTTGTGAGCATTAGTGCAGCTCCCCGGGGATTGAATACATCTCCTCTGCCACTGTGTGCAGTCACCTGAAGGATGATTTCATGGTAGTAGGGAAGGAAATGAGTCCATCCTTGCCTGCCAGGAAGTGCCAGATCATTGAATGGCTCCCAGGGGATTTCCTGCTCCTGCAAAGATGACTCTTTCCACTCGCAAAAAACCAAATCTGTCCTATTCTTGCAATGTCTGTTGTTCATATGAACAGGACCATATGTTTTTCTCAAGCTGCCTGAGACACAGACTGAGATGCTGCAGTGCCAGCCCTGGTCAGAAAGGAATCTGCAGACATCATCCCTCATAGGCAGTCACTCTGTTTGTGGGGCTGCCCGCTGCTTGGAGGTGCTTCTCTGTCACACTCTGGGGCTCTCAGGACATGCTTTACAAAATTAGCCACTTTAGTTTATGCTGTTGGGTACTTCTAAATTCAGTATTTATTAGTGCCGATGTCTTTCCTTGTAATTGCCATCCTTGGTGAATATGGTATCTGCAGAAACACTTAATATGGATTTAAGAACGGAAACTAAACAAAGGGATGAGACTCAAAGCAATCTCCTTCTTTCTCCTTTCTTTCCTTGGCCACCTTTCAGATATGGTGAACAACAGGTCTCATGTGAACACCTTTGAGTTCTTATTTACTTTTTTTAAAAACCATCTCCTTCCATTTACCTTGGTTGGAGGAGTGGGCAAGTGGCTCATGAGACAAGGCAAATCAGCAGGACCAGCTCCAGGGCAAGGCTATGTCATGAACACCAGTGTGTGTTCTTNCTTTTTTCTGAGGAGTTGCTATTAATTTTGTTTCATTTAAAAGCACTGGGTGCCCCATCTTGCTCAGGGTCAGGTTGAACAGGGCTTTGAGCAACCTGATTTGGTGAAAGATATCCCAGCTGATGGCAGAGGCTCTGGATTGTATTATTTTTCAAGGTCTTTCCAATCCAAACCTTTCTGTGGTTGCCTTTCCTCCTTTCCCTGCCACTTACTTCTCTCTTGCTCTCCATCTTATAGACTTAAATTGGTATTTCAGCATCTTCAACAGAGCTGGAGCCTTAGGGAAACACTGCCACACAGCTGTTCCCATCTATGCTGGGCTCAGAAAGATAGAAAGGATTTATAGCTTGCAGATGAAGCAAATTCCATCTTTGCCTTAGTTCCAGAAAATGGGGCTTCACCCTGCAGGGCAGACTAAGGAGGCATTTGATGTGGGGCGAGGTTGGTGATAGCCGACCTGCTGGCTTTGTGCCTTCCACTGTGGGGCTGGTGCTGCTGCAGGGGCACTGGGGGTTGTAAGGCCAGAATTGGGGACTTCAGAAATGTGTAAAAATCTGTTGTGAGTCAAAGGTACTCAGAGGAACCTGAGTCAGGGCTGCTGGATGGCTTGGGAGCAGTGAGTGACAAGCTTTGCAGTGTGAGTTGCCTTTTGGTTTGGATCCTTTTGGTTTGAATCTTGTTTTGGTAACCACAAAAGCTCTTTTCCTCTTGCCTTTCCCCCTTTCCTCCAAATAGAGCTCTCAAGTCCAGCAGAAACAAGACCATGCTGAAACAGGTAGAGCACAATGGTGAGCTGAGGAAGCTCAGCTGGATTGCAGGGCTGGGCTTTCCAGTCCAGCATTTGTGAGCATTAGTGCAGCTCCCCGGGGATTGAATACATCTCCTCTGCCACTGTGTGCAGTCACCTGAAGGATGATTTCATGGTAGTAGGGAAGGAAATGAGTCCATCCTTGCCTGCCAGGAAGTGCCAGATCATTGAATGGCTCCCAGGGGATTTCCTGCTCCTGCAAAGATGACTCTTTCCACTCCCAAAAAACCAAATCTGTCCTATTCTTGCAATGTCTGTTGTTCATATGAACAGGACCATATGTTTTTCTCAAGCTGCCTGAGACACAGACTGAGATGCTGCAGTGCCAGCCCTGGTCAGAAAGGAATCTGCAGACATCATCCCTCATAGGCAGTCACTCTGTTTGTGGGGCTGCCCGCTGCTTGGAGGTGCTTCTCTGTCACACTCTGGGGCTCTCAGGACATGCTTTACAAAATTAGCCACTTTAGTTTATGCTGTTGGGTACTTCTAAATTCAGTATTTATTAGTGCCGATGTCTTTCCTTGTAATTGCCATCCTTGGTGAATATGGTATCTGCAGAAACACTTAATATGGATTTAAGAACGGAAACTAAACAAAGGGATGAGACTCAAAGCAATCTCCTTCTTTCTCCTTTCTTTCCTTGGCCACCTTTCAGATATGGTGAACAACAGGTCTCATGTGAACACCTTTGAGTTCTTATTTACTTTTTTTAAAAACCATCTCTTTCCATTTACCTTGGTTGGAGGAGTGGGCAAGTGGCTCATGAGACAAGGCAAATCAGCAGGACCAGCTCCAGGGCAAGGCTATGTCATGAACACCAGTGTGTGTTCTTGAACCCAGCTGATCCAGGTTTCCCAGAGCATGACTCTCTGTGCCCTTCTCTTCTTTATGGGCACGGAGGCTTTTGAGCACTGGCAAGTTATGTTCTGCTATGTCTGTAGGCAACTGGGAGCATGAGCTATCAGGCTGTTTGTTGTTTTGCTGTTGTGTTTTTTGGGGTTTTTTCCCAGACAGTTATACCTAGTGGGTTTTGTTTACAGCAGCTGATATCAGTAGCTCTGTCTTAATTTTTGAAGCTTGGGTATGGATTTATCAGACTAGACACCCTGTGTTATAGCTGTGCTGTTTCCTGCTCTGCAGTCTTTGACAGTTCATAGAAGCCAACAAGGTCCAGAGTCTATTCATTATTTGTATTGAGAGCCCTGAAAGAATAAATTCAGGCTGACCTGAAAGGTTCTGTGGTTGTCTTGTTTTTTGGTTTTTTTTTTCTCCTGGTTGTCTGTGCTGGTTCTGTTCCATAGCAGGAGAAATTCTCACTAGTGGAAGGGCTGCGTTGGCTGATAGTCAGAGGGGTGGTGTACCTGCTCCTTGGAGTATCTCAGGAGTTTCTGCAGTGCTGTGCTGGTTGTTGGAGGAAGGCTGGGGTACAGGCACAGTGAGCTGTCTCATCCATGCTCCTGTGGTGGTTTTGTGTGTGCATTGTTCAACACTAACGTGAGATAATGCAATTATCCAGAACTGGACAGCCAGCAGGAACATGTCTTGCACATGTTAGGAGTTATGCCTGTGGACCATTGCTGCTGCCCAGTTGAGGCATGGGAACACGTTTTTAGTCTGAATTGAGTCCTGGGAGTACCAGACTATTTCCAGTGGGATCTGCTGGTCCCTCTCTTGCTCCTCATCTCTGCCACTAGCTGAAAAAAAAATCATTGATGCTTCATGGGGGAGGCAGTGTCTCAGTGGTGGGACAAAAATATAGGCTGAGAAGTGCTCTAACACTCTTCTGGTCCCATCAATTGCAACTGATCTGTGGTCCCATCCCTCACAGGAGCTCATGGACTTGAAAAATGTGGTGTGAATAAAGAGGTGACCTTAGTGTTGCAAATCATCCTGACTGGACCTGACCACAGCCCCCATGTTAGTGCTTGTTTCTTAGAAAAACTTTTTTCAAGTGCATTATTATAAACTTTAAAAGTCTTTCTTAATCCTACCCGCATTTTTCTATGTGTTTCTTGTGCTGAATGAGATGCAGCAGATGAAGCAATACTTTATTCATTAGTGACAGATCTGCATCATCCACAGGCTCTCTTACAAAACGCAGCTGGTGAAAATGATCTTGAAGCTCCGGGCCTCTTTGTGGTGGGCTTGCTACCTTCACACAAGAGCGTTTAAAGTGCAGACAAAGCCCCTGGACACAGCAGAACGAGCGGGAATGCGGGGGTCCCTTGTTAAGGAGTAGCTGTTAACCAGTTTGGGGCAGCCTTTGGGAAGCGTGCATTGATTTCTCTCGAAGGACATCCTCTCTCCTGTTGGTTAAGAACCGAGTGAAACCAGTTGGAAATGAATGGTGGTTCTCATTTGTATAAAACTGGTTTTAAACTGCCCCAAGCAGGCTGGGCCATGTCTGAAGAGGCATGAGACCAAGCTGGTGTCTTTGTGCCTGGGCAGTGTCGCTCCACTCAATAACTTCTGAGTTACAGGGATAGGGATTTTTGCCCAGCACAGTGACCAGTGTCAGGACCTGTGGTTCTCACCAGTGTGAATAAACTGGCTCTGTGTGGGGCCTTCTGTCTCTGTCTTATTAGCAGTCATCCCAATAGTTGTTTTGTTGGATAACAGTGTCTGCATCTNCCAGAGACAAATCCATAGAACTGTGTCTTGGCTTTGCTCTCAGGATGAGCATTTTCTTTTCTGAAATACCACCTCAGGGAAAGGCCCTGGTAAAAATGCAGCATAAAACAAGTGCATAAAAACTGTTATTGAACCAGTATACTTATCTGTAGTTCACAAAATGTCAAGTCAAGCCACCAGGTTTTATTAAGTATTCTGACTGTGTTTTGTTAGAATTACAAATATTAAATTTTCACAGGCTCTGGAACACATTGCCTCTTATTTGGGAACTACTTGAAGTAGTGCCTAGCCTTGGGTTTCATTCTGGCGAGTGAGTTTATATTTTCTCTGTTATTTGGTTTCATAAAGCAAACATTGCACTTCTCAGCAGGTAGATTCTTAATTTTTTTTTTCTGCCCAGACTATTTTTTCTCATTTTCTTTTCTCCTGTCTGTCAGTTCTTCCAAGATACTATATTTAATTTTTCCACTTCATTATTTCAAACATCAAATAGTGATTCATCTTAGCAGTGGCCTGTTCTGTGAACCACAATAGTTTGGGTAGAATAAAGAAAAAGGGCAAAAAAGGGAAGGGAAAAAGAGAAAGAGAAGACATTTCTGACACACTGAAATGGAAGGGAACCATCATTTAATAACTTGAATTGCAAACATCTGTCATCGACCATATCAAACCTTCTGTTAAAAAGATAATGTTTGTCCTGTATGTAATTTTACAGGGCTGTGGTGCCCAGTCAAAGCAAGAGAGCAATGCTAATGCAGAAATATCTTGAATTCAAGCAGGCAGCACTTGTCCCTTTTATTTTAATCTGAAATGTTAACATCCTCCAGATGCTAGTCTGTTAAATAATAACAATTGTTATGCGACAGTTAACAGTCGCGTAATATTTTTTTTTGCCCTTCTTCACACAATGCTGCTCTTCTACTCACTGAAAACTATTATAGTAAAGGATTAAATGTATGCTTTTCCTTTTCTCTGCCTAAAGCTTTTTTATTTTGCCAGACTGAGTCCTACTAAATCAGAGCAACCAGTAAATGTCTATGGGATTATATTACAGGTTAGTGTAATAAAAGGTTGGAGGAATGAATGAGCAACTCTTGAAGCCACAGAAGCTGTACTTGTGGCCAAAGAGCAGGCATTTCTAGCAGTGAATCCTACACAATTACAATTTGGACTAAATATACAAGGCCTGAAATGTTTGTTGCTAAGCAAAGCGTGTTTAGATGGACTTGGCACATGAATTGAGAGTCCATGAGCTGGACTGAGAATACTGTGGCTCTGCTTGGCCTGGGGAGGGCGATTTTGCAGGAGGTGAGCAGGGATCTGCTCTAATTCCTAATAAGCAGTGAGTTAGTTTCCCACTATCTGAAAATTCCCCTTCTGTCTTCTTTAACCAGCATGCACATTGCAAAGTCATAGCTGTGGAATAAAGTGCAGACGTGCTCCAGGAGCTCAATTGGGGATTTACCCAAACTATTTGAGGAGCTGAAGTGCAAAAGACTCACATGTCTCTTCCAATTCTTAATTCCTGTGATGACAGTGACTAACGAAAGGTTTTGGTTTCGTCTAGACATGACCCAAATCATAAAGCCAAGCCTGGTGTTAAGGGCTGGTGGGTAGAAACTGCAGTGTCATGACAGCTGGCATTTGTTGTCCAAGCATTGAATTTATGGGAAATGACATGGAGATGAGGAAGGAACCTGTGCTCTGGGTTATCTCTGTTACAAGGCCCACTTGGGAAGTTTTATCAACTGGTGTTTCTGAATACTCTGCACTGCCTGTGGTGTGAGGGTCTGCCCAGGGGTCCTGCCACAGGAGTTGTCCTGAGTGAGCTGGTGGGAGGAGAGGAGACCTGAAGAGTATGAAAATGGTACCAAAACAGTGATTGAGTAAACACAACCTTTCAAAAATAGGTTTAATAGAAGAAAGTATAGAAGTTTGAAATTTATGTTATAAAAAGTGAATGTGATGAGGGTTGAATTCTTACAAAGTGGAGCCTGATAGCCTCTGAGGTTGGTGGTCCCATTCTTAGAAAACCAATTCTTTGGTAGTAACATCAACAAAATCAACTTTCCTCAGCTTTTTGCCCCCTGTACCCCTCAGTACAAGCTCCCCATTTGTGCTCCAAATTTCCTGTCTCCTCCACTGGTTCCATCCCCTATTTTTTTTTACAGAGGACAAAGTGCCAGGCTGCAGTTGCTTCTGCATGAGCTGGGAGCCTCTTAAGCATCCCAGTAGCTTCCTTGTGACTGCTGGAGACCTAAAGCTGGATCTATTTCCTTGCTTTCCTTGTCTGAAGGAATCCACCTCATCTCTTTGCAGGACCAGCTCACCTTTTAGCCCCTCAAGTGTCACGATCAGCTTTACAATGTGCTGTCAGACCCTTCAAGGGAATGTTCCGACCCAGACTGCGCTGTGTATTTGCAAAGTTTATTTTTCAAGAGGGTGAAAAGGAGTAATCATTGTTCCTAGGCCACTTCTTGGGAAGGGTAAGAAAAGGAAGGTTGCTGAGTGAGGATCCATTAACACCGTTATGGCTGTCAGACAGTGAAGCACAGGAGGTAAAAGTCCATTCTTCTCCCTTCCCAGTCCTGCGATTTAAAATGTTTGAACGTGCACTTCAGAAGCTGGGGAAGTAAAAGCCCCCGGTTGTGCCTGGAAACTCTCCAAAGGCCATGGCGAGCGAAGGGGCTGCGGAGTGTTAATACAGTCCATCATTCTGTAACGAGCCCGATGTTCTTGTATGAGCCGTGTCAGGCTGTTGTCTGCACGCTGTCTTTGCTGATCACAGTAATCGGGTCATAAGAGAGGGAGAAGTAATAGCGCGTCTCTTAGCAACCAGCCCCAGGAGAAAGAGAAAATTACTCAAACAGACTATCCAGCCAGGGAAGTAGAAAGATGAAATTTTCTGAAAGTCTGTTGGAAAGTGCTCAGGGACATAATTCTTTTATGTGTGAGATCCTTACAGACTGGATCCAATGGTATCAGACACTTTTTTTTTTTTTCCTTGTTGTCTTTCTGGTAAACTTTTATTTTTAATTGGCCTCAGAAAAAAAAAAAACGGCGGGGGGAGAACCCCGTGAACCCCGTGAAACAGACACATTTTGAAAACATAAGGGACAGATTTTTGTATTTTTGACAATGCCAAGGAGAAGGGAGGGAGGGGAGGTCAGTGTGTCTCAGCAGGAGATGAGGGGAGCCTCTTATCTCTGCACGAGTGCTTTGAATGCTTCCCATGTCAGTGCGAGCCAAAGCATGTTGCTGTATCTGCCAACGTTGCAGTGGCATGTGCAAAACAAACTCGTTGGGTCTCCATTGCATTGCACAGGGTGTCGTGTCTCAGGAGTGTCACAGACTCTGAGCTGTGGTGATTGACACCTTGGCAGAGAGCTGGACCCGACCTGCCCTCCCAGCAGCCGTGCTGAGAGGCCAGGCAGAGCAGGTACTGCTCGAGTTCCTGCCAGCAGCCTTTTCCTCATTATCCTGGTGCTTTGTCCTCATCTAAGCTACCTACTGGTTTGTGTAAGACATGTAGGGAAACATCTCTGAGGCCTTCTCAAAGACCATTTGTTGGCCAGTGTTGGCCCCAGGTCTCAGAGGAAGGGCAGTGGTAGGAGTGGTCTGGAAGTCATAGTAGTAAACTGAAGCATTTGCAGCTTGTGTATGGGATGGGGACAAGTGTGTGTGCTTGTATCTTATACTTTAAAAAAATTATTTTTCATTCCAAAAATTGTACTTCTGTGGTCAGCTAGTCTGCATCCTCTCCAATGGGGTATGCTGGCTGCTTAGGGAAGGGGACCAAGCCTGGCATGGTCTGCCCACCCTTGCTAAGCAAGAGTATAAATCAGTATGTATTTAATGGAAAGAAAGGGAAATACTCTAAAATGGTTGTGAGTGCCCAGATTTGTGCTTGCATCCTTATTGCAGGGACAAAATCTTTCTTAGCTTAGTCCCTGACTTTGAGGAGAGATAAGGGCACTGCTGAATGTGTGGAGGGGAACAGGCACTGATTGAGGTATTGGTTTGTGCCTTTCTTCTGCTTTTGTGTGCTCTGTGATCACAGGGCTTGTCTACTTTGTGCAGGGGGACCAGCTCACTTCTGCAGGTGATAGTTTGACAGATCTACTTGCAGATTCATGTGGTTTACTGAAGGGTACAGCCATTCCCCCAAATTGGGATGCTAGACACTTGGGTAAAAGGTTCAGGCTGATCTGGACTGCTGTGGTTGAGTTGTTGTTGGTACTTGGGCTCATTCAAGTCTTGCTGAAGTTTTTGGAGACAAGGCTGACTTCAGTGTCTTATCCTGGAAATAATCTGTAGAAGAGAGGAGAAAAACCCCAACCTTGCAGCTGTACAGAATGAATGTCTTAGAAGCAACATCTACTACTGTCAAAGAAAACTGTGATAAGGAACACTATTAATTGTGACTTCTTCCAAGAGGATCGTAGAGGCTGCTGCTTTGCTGTCTTGTCATAAAGAAGAAAGACTTTTTTCCTTAAAAGTTTAGTAACTGAAGACTTTCCTTGCTATTTTTGTGATTACCAGTAAGTGATGTTTCCTGGAAATTTTCCCCCAACTCTATAAATACCACCCCAGCGCTTACAGAAGTGACTCAGTTTGGGAAGTCAACACTATGCACTTCCTCAGTACAGCCTGGCAGCCCCCCAGCCAGAGCGCACAACTTCTGCAAAACTGCTAATTGGTTGTTAATCTGCAGTACAATTGGGCTTCTTCTTGAAAGCTGAATTCCTGTTGCTCATTCTGACCTTCCTGTCATGTTAGAGATGATGGCACAGGGGGCAGAAGAGGCTGAAGCACAGTTTGAGTTTGGAAAGTTGTAATTGGTATTTTGAGGTGCCACCTTTCCTCTGGATAACAAGCTCATCGAATGACCCCAACTGACAGATAGATGAAATGCTCCTAATTGCCGTATCTCACTGTTCTGGGACCAAGATTATCTCACATACCTTGCTTTTGTAATTGGGTCCTTTATTCCTCCCTGTTACACTTTTGACATCACTTTTGTACCAACTGGGCACAAATAGAGCCATTTGTAATTCTTTCTATGATGCCCAAGGAGAAATAGAACCTGGCTTAGTGAATTAATTCTGCAGGCATAGGGGGAAAATTACACTGGGAGCTCAGGTCTGACACAGCTGTCTGACGTAAAAATCAATTTATAAAGACGAGGCAATGCATGAGAGAAGTGTGAGTTGGGTAAAATCACAGCTGGTCTGCATCTCCACTGGTATCAGCATGGATAGGATACCATGCAGTTGTACCAGATAATGCATGAAGCATTGCAATATCTTCCTCATCTTCTGCTTAGTCCGTTCAATGCCTTAGATTTGAATTTAATTTACAATTGATCTCTTCTTCTTAGTCCATCCCTGCCCACAGTGATCCTGCAGAGTCTGACACTCTAACCCTTTTCTACAGCCAAAAAATCAGCTGGGTTTGTAACAGGAGAATACTTGCCTGATTTCTCTTGGTGCATCAGGCGCTCAGCCTGTGTGTGTGTAAAAATGGGACATAGGCCCTCCAGAGGGAGAGATGACCTTGTGGCAGCAGGAGGGGGTTGGGCTGGTGGATCTCTGCCTGCCAGATCTCTAGGTTTTCTTCAATTGTTTACATCCCTTATTAGGGTCAAGAGTCTTTCAGACTTAGCTGCAGGAACAATTGGTTTGGCTGAACCTGAAAATGCATGATATTTAAAAATTTCTCCATGACAGTAAATAATACTTTATTGGATAGACAGAAAATACTTTAAATTTAGCAGCTAATCCAACACAAGGGTTGTGATGTGTGACAATGTGATGTGTGACTGCAGCTGAGATATTTCCTGCAACAGAGTTGGACTTTTTAAACAAGAAATCTCCCAATCACCATGATTCCATTCTGAGTATATGGTGTTTTCCTGAGATATCATGGAGACAAGCTAATGGAGGGTCCATTTGCGTTTTTATGCTTTCTCATGTGGGAAGACCCTTAAAATATTCCTGTTTCTGCTGCACATTTGGCACTGCCTCTTTGCATCCAAAAGTGCTCTGGCTAATGATCCCTTTTGCCTCAGTGAGAATGTGTTTTGTAACTGCAGTAGGGAAACAAATAAAAAAGAAATAAAGTAGCAGGGTGACTATTTTGGGAGATGAGCTTTCGCTTGGTATGTTGATTTTCCGAAGAGATATGGCACATCCAGTACCTCGTGTAAATTGACCATCCAGCATGGCATGGGACTGTGGAGCAGGAATATTCCATTTTAAGACTCTGTTGGGCAAGACATGGGCTCATGTTTGATGAATGTTGCCAACTATTTGAAGTGCTGTGAATTCGACCTGTGAAACTGGAGGCGGAGGTGACACAAGTAGGAGAATCTGGACCTAAATGTCAGGGCCTAAAGGTCACTTTTCATCAGAGCAAAGTGCAGTTGTCACCACAAATGTGGGGCTGCAGGAAGGGCATTGTGGGGCTCCCTGTCTATTTGATCTACTGCTACTTGACCAAATATGTTTAGTTTACACTAAGTCCAGAGTTTTGGTTTTTTTTTTCTGAAAAACCTCTCTAGTAAATGTGGTTCTGATCTTAGGACTGAAAATCCCCCTTTTTTGGCTTTTTCTCCCTATGGTCCAAGAGCTGTGAAGAAGTTTTCTGGGCATTTGGACAGTGACTGAGATGAAACTGAAATCAGAGCTTCCTCTTGTAGCAGTTCTGGCTCTGTCATGCCCAGAGTAAAAAATGAAAGCTCTTTATGAGAGGAGCTGGAAGACTGATAAGGCATGAGAGGGAACAGGAAAATGCATCTTATTTCTCTAAGCATTTAATTGCGAAATCTTTTCACTACTTACTAAAATGATTAGTCAAGACTATTGGAAGGCAGTGAATGTCTATTTGTGGGAACTAGGGAAGGTTTGATCGTGTCAGATTTCTTACCTCCTTGTTTTCCTTCTCTATTGCAAATGGTAAATGATTAAAATGAGGGCGTGTTTTGAAAAGAAGATTTTTAAAGAGAGCTTGGAGGATTCTGTCCTTGTTTGTTAATTATTTTGTATGGAATAATCACCATTTGCAAGTGGCCAAGAAACAACAAAGCATTTGTTTGCTGCTCCCAGTGCTTTAGCATGCTGTTTGGGAATGGAATCTTGGTTTTGTCTGTTTGTCCCTCATTCAGTGGTACTGCAGGGCACATCTCCCTCTGACACTTGCACAGCCCAGTTGCTGCTTGGTTAGGTCAGCTTGGTCTCAGCTCCTCTGAGAGCATTTGTATAGAGGAAGACCTGAAACCAGATACTTCTTGTCAGGGGTGGCCCACTAGAGCTGAGAAAAGGCACAGCCTGCAAAGAAATAAAACACTTTTAGCTTCAGCGCCAGTAGTTCCAGTTTTTATTGGGAATAATCTGCACCAGGACACAATTGTGTTTACTGTGAAAATGTCAGTTTTATATCACCATATCGATGTACTTGTTAAATATTTGTTGGAAAACAAGAGAATGGAGTTTTCTGTCTTTGATTAAATATTTTCCTGTTAAGGTTTGGAGGCTGTGTCCCAAGGGGCTTATTCACATCCTGTGCTTCAGCTGTGGGCTGATCTTCATGGGCACGGGGTTTGTTTCACGGTTGGCTGGCACGTGGAGATGAGGGACTGCTGGAGTCTCAGTGGGAGCTGTGTGTTTCTAGCTCTCATATGAGTTAGCAAGTGGAGTAAAGCTGGAAGCACTGCATTATCTTCATGTCACCCTATTGACTCCAGTGAATGTCACTGATCACAATTTTGCCACTTCCTAGTCACCCCGTGTGTGCTAGTAATGTTAAGAAGGCATCTTAAGCCCAAAGGGGGTCCTTCTGAACTGCTCAGATCTTAGGATCAGGAGCACGGTGCTGTCAGTGCAGGTTGGCTGGTGGATTTGTATGGGGCAGCTGCACAAAACCTTCCCTGGGGGCTTGGGATGTTGCTTTGAACACAGTGGAGAAACCTGATCCATTTCTCGTCATCTTGACATGTTCTTCATCGACATTGGTACCTGATGAACGAAGCATTGCCTCTCAGACTCCATTGACACGTCATCTGTTGCCTGTCGTCTCATAACTCTCCCTGTGAAGCTCTAAGTAAACACCCCTGGGTGGAATCAGCAGGTCATTTTTGTGGTATTTCTTGTCAACTAAACAATAATTCATTAAAAATTTAATGACTCTTTTGCTCTGGAGAAGAAAAAAAGAAAGCTGGCGCCTGCCTTTCAAGTTTCTGTCTTGTATTGTTTGGCAATTTTTGTTTTATTTTGGAGATCTTTTTATATTTTATTTTGAAGGAAATCAAGTTGATAAACTTCAAGAAAGCCATTTTATTACAAAAAGCTTGAGTGCTTCTCAGAACATTTAAAACAAGGATGACTAGAAATGACCTTTCCATCCTGAAGCGAACTTTGAGTGTATTCTCCCTTTGGCATTTCTAATGATAGACTTTCCATCTGGTCTTTGCTTAAAAGCTAAGATGCAGCTTGGGTTTTTTCCACATAAAAACTGTACATATTCTAAAATTAATCCTCTTGATCATTTCACTTCAGGGAGAGGAGTTTAGAAACACTGGGAATATTTGCTTATTTTTAGCAACTCCAGTCCTCCTGAGAGCAGATTCCTTTTGTCCCAAATAAAGTGGATTCTGATTTGAGGGAACCCTGGATTTCCCTCTGCTTAAATTTGGGGAGATTATACCCTCTAGAGGAGATTTTTAATGAAAATTGAAGAGATGTTGGTGGCTCTGTTGGGATCTGAATCAGTGGGGAGGGATTTGTGGTTATTTTAGCTACCCTGGGCAATACTGTCATTTCTAACAGTAGAATTCCCTGCTCCCAATTTCCCACA
The DNA here is from genome assembly GCA_013400675.1 of Oxylabes madagascariensis. NCBI lineage: Eukaryota > Metazoa > Chordata > Aves > Passeriformes > Timaliidae > Oxylabes > Oxylabes madagascariensis. The sequence continues at coordinate 117,257 of VYZR01096799.1, forward strand.
GTGATTCCCCAAAGCTGAATGTACAAGAGGGAAATCCTAGCAAAATGAATGCTTCAGGGAAGAATTGGGGATCTCCTGAGAGCTACCACTGCAACCATTTAGCCTCATTTCAGCAGAATCTTTGGGGAAAGTACATAAACCAATCCTTTTGCTTAGCAAAGCATTCCAGCAAATGCCTAATTTGATACATGCTTTGTGAAGGCCCGTGGGACATAACATTTAAGAATGCACTTGAACTTAAGAGTGTAACTGAGCCCCTGCTGCATGCAAGCTCGTGTGTGCAGGAGGGGAATGTTTCTCTTGATCACATGTAGGAACATCAGACAGCAGATTTTTATTTTTTTTTTCTTCCCTATAATGCTGATTGCCATTGAATGGGGTTCCTCTCTCTCTGTTTTTTTGTGGGTTGTTTTGTTTTTTTGGGGTTGGTTGGTTGGTTTTTTTTTTCCTTTTTATCCTTCTATTCAATGAAATGCTACAAAACTACACGTAGGTGGGAGATTACTGGTGAGCCATCCATTCCTCAAACGTTTTTCTGGTGGGAGCAGCCAAAAGTAAGTCTGTTAGCAAAGTCACATTTCTATCAGCACTGCATATGTGGCATGCATAGAAAACAGGTTTTCTGAGCATCAAGAAGGCTGCAGAACAGCAGATGTCCTTTGGGGCTTTTGGCTGGTAGATACTCTGCTGAGGGTATTGGCATTTTTTGCTGCAGGTTCTTCTGGTGACCAACTTTATTAAAACAATGGGAGGGAGAAAGGATGTTACAGATAATGGAAGAGAACAATTCTGGCACACGTAGCTTCCTCTTCATAAAGCTGTTTTTCCCTTGAGGCAATATATCTTGCGTCTTATGGGAAGGAAATCTTACAATATAAAAGGAAGTCTGAACTGCTTACCAGTGAATTTAGAAGCGTAGCAGTTGGATTCCTTTCATGAAGAGATAATACGGGGCCTGTTCCAGTATATTAGGGAAGCTTTTTTAAGATGCTTCTCCAAAAATAGGAGGACTCTGGGAATCACTTCTTTAAAATAATATTTGTGGGTGGCTTATGTTAATATTCCCGGAACCTTAGGGGATGTGTGCTCAGCATAACGCAGGTGTTCAGAGAGCAAAAGCAGCAGCAGCAGTTGGGAATCTTTACCCTGGGCTGCAGGGCAGGACAGGGCAGGGGAAGATGGCTTTGTGTTCCTGGGGATGCCTCTGACGTGGGCCCGAGTGGTCCGAGGGCTGTCCTCGCTTCGCTCTCCTGCAACAGCTCCTGAGGGGCTGTTCTGCCTCCAAGAATAGCTGGCACATGGCAGTGCTCTAATTAGGCTTGTTTTCCTCGGCGTCTCCTGCGCAGGGAGTGACGTGCCTGCTGCCAGCTCTGCTGCCCAGAGGATGCCCCTCTCCGGCTCTGCTCCACGGCTGCTGCCGAGTTACAGCTCCCCGTGGCGCAGCACAGCAAAAAGATGGGCCCATCCAAAGGCTGGCAACTTTTTAGCCTCACCCTGGTGCTCTTCTGCCTTCCCATTCTCCACAGTTAAGACTAAGTCGTGAAAAGAGAGAGAGAGGGGAAGAAGGCAAAGTTGATATTCTGTGAGCAGCACAAAAGGTGAAGTGCAGGTAACTCCAGTAGGCATAGCCAAGTGAGGGTATTTATACAGACCTTAGCAAACTGAAGACAGTAAACAAACAAACAAACAAGGGAAAAAAGTGTCTAGAATCCTTCCAAAGAATTTCTGCAGAGTACATAATTGAAGGGGATTTTTTTGATAAAGGCTAAATTGTGTATGGGCATGAAAAATTCATCAGAGAATTTAAACCATTTCCAAACCACATAAAACATTAAACATTTCAAGCTCAAGAGTAGCTTGAATATGGCGTGCATCATCCCAAGCTTTAAGCAGTCATCTGATTTTTCTCTTGCAAATGTTAAATATATAGTAAACGAGAGCCAAAGTAGGTTTTATTTGCTTTCTCATGATGACTGTGGAGCCTTGAAAGGTTTTGCTGGCTGACCTGACACACACCTTTGTTTACCTCTCTTGGCTAGATGGTTTCAGCTGCAACATTTTGAAGAAGGAGGGGAGCACATATCAATGCTGCAGTCACAGGGTCCTATTCTGTGCTTGTGATCAGCTCCAGCCTTTGTCTTTTGTATGAGTGTGTCTCAAACTAGCCTTTTAAATCCAGTGGAATTAAAGATTTTAATCAATCAAGATGCTAATCACCCTGACATAATGGGATATGTATTGCCTGATAAGGATATGGAGTAAATCTCATAGTCTTGTGAAAGCAGAGACTCCTATTCTTTAAAAGATCATCAACATCCACATTTAGGTTTTATCCAGATGTGTTACTGGATTTTAAAGCTAGGTCATGCCTGTATTTTTAAATCTAAAATTTGTCCTTTGTGTAGAAATGTAAATAGTGCCCAATTTCAGAACATTCTCAGATGCATTCTCAATTGCTTCTTGTTTTCTTGACAGCCCAGGTGCCTGAATGTACCATGTTTTCTCTTTAAATAAAATTGTTACTCACTTGAGTGTCTTTCATCAGGGAAGTCTGACTGTCATTGTTTAAATCCTCTAGGAATGAGCTTTGCTTTTGCATAAAGCAGTCACCTTGGATGACTGCGTGCAGCAAGTCATGCATTACAAAACTGCAGTGTGAGTTTTCAGAACCTGCTTCTCTTGGGTTTCATGTCAATGCCAAAGGAGGGTGTTTCTGCTCTTCTCTAGGAGAACACTCTGGCCATGACTCTGGTTTGTCTCACTATACCAACAATGGTCATAGAACCGTATCACAGAATCGTCAAATGATCTGGGTTGGAAGGGACCTTAAAGATCATCTAATTCCTCCTCCTCTGCCATAGGCAGGGACACCTTCCACTATCCCAGGTTGCTCAAAGCCCCATCCAGCCTGGCCTGGAACACTTCCAGGGATGGGGAATCTACAGCCTCTCTGGGCAAGTTGTGCCAGTGCCTCACCATCCTCACAGAAAAGAATTTCTTCCATATATCGAATGCAAACATACTCTCAGTTTGAAGCCCTTCCCCCTTGTCCTACCACTACGTGATCTTGTGAAAAGTCCCTCTCCTGCCTTCCTGTAGGCCCCCTTTAGGGACTGTAAGGTGTTCTTAGCTCTCCCTGGAGCCTTCTCTTCTCCAGGCTGAACAATTAAGCATGTCCTCATAGGAAGATATGCCAGCTCTCTGGCCATCCTCTAAGAAATCTCTGCACCCTTCAATATCACTGTGTCTGCCCTTGCCAGGGCAGTGAATGTGCTTTCCCCTTGTTACACTGCAAAAACACCACATTGGCAAGCAGCACCACGACCCTCCCTTTGCTTCACTTGGGACTGGAAAAAGGCAGAAGAGTAATTGTAGTCCACAGCTCCAGGGCACCACTTAGGTTGTGGGGGAGACACTTCTGTCTTTGCTGTGATCCATGAAGAAGACAGAGACGTTGACTAGAAAATTCTGAGGGCTGATAAGCAACTCTGAGTGACGTAGGTTTCATGATTCATCATAAAGCCTCAGCACACCAGGAATTTGTGTGCATGAAAATAATTTCCAAGCAATGAACCTGCCTGGTGTCTCTCTGGCTGTTTGCACTTGCTGGTAATGTCAACTGGGAAATCATTCTTCCTGCATCATCTTCTGTCTGACAGAGGAAAAGGCCTGCTCTTTCCAGCTCACTGATTAAGGAGTCCTTGTTAGGTGGGGAGATGGACCATCACCTCTTCTGCTTTGCTGCTAAGCACCCTCTCCTTGCCCTCCAGTGCTCCAGGCACGTGCTTGTGGAAGCACAAGGAGATGTGTGTGTGATGGTGGATAACCACTGTCCATCACCACAGGCATCAGCAGCCCGCCAAGTGTGACAGAGGCTTTTGTCATCAGAGAAGATTTATCCTCTTCTCTTTCCCCCTGAGCACACGCTCGAACAGTATATCCATTTTAATTGTTTTCTGAGAGGTTATTAATATTGGAGTGGGGATTTAGAATGAAGATCAATCATTAATCTGAAAAGGATAGATTTGCGCTCTTCTGTAGCAAAGCTGGAAAAGAAGTTAGAACAAAAGAAAATCAAGAGAGGTTCCCCACCTAGCCTAATCTAATTTTTTGTTTAGTTAAAATTGTCCAAGTAGCAGTTCTGAGGGAAAACCAAACCTCAGACTGAAGATTTCCAAAGTCCAACCTAGAAGCTGTAGCAATATGTTACTACAATTTGTTACCATTTTTTTCCACAACATGTTATTTTAAGAATAAAATCTCTGGCTTTTCAAACAAAACCACAATCTTAGCAGAGGATTTTAATTTTCTTCCGCATTATTCCTTTTAACAATATCCACAAATATTTCAGTAATTTGTTTTCTGTCGGTTAAACAGAAAAGTTTTAATTCAGTCTGGGAGCGATTTCACCCAGGTTTCTCTACACCAAATAGCTGACCCTGCTTTAGGTGTGGTTTGTTTCATGGCAAGGGCACCCTCTCAGTTGCTCTGGGCTAATGCCAGACCCTAATACTTTTTCTCTGGAAGGGAGGCACCACATGCTGAGCAGAGTTACAGTAAAGCTGCTGGTTTGATTGACTGCTCTCTCAGAATGGTCAGAAGGTTAAAATGTGTGCTTGGGTAACTACTGTGTCATGGCCATTCCTGCTGGGAGTGCAATATGGGAGCCACGTTCCCCCCAAAACCACCACAAGTTCCATGCTGCCCGTTTATCCCTGCTTGTATTCTGAGGATAGGCAGTCTGGGAGGGAATCCTATTATCATCAGTGTCCTGAAGGGGAATATGATTCTCAACCTTGAGAAGTCCTTTTTGTCCCCTCCGTTATTCACCTCTTCCTTGCCCATTTTAAGGTGCTCCTGATGGGAAATGCTTTCTCTCCTCTTGTTTTCCCCATCACAGTGCTTTGGAGTGGGGAAAAACAAAAGAGTGGGGTGGTTCTCGGTAGGAGATTTTGTGGAATATGGAAAAATACATGTAGTTACTTGTCTAAAAGGTCAGTTTAGCATGTTTTTTTCCTAACCAGTTACTCTGTTGAATTATGCAAAAGTGTAAATTTTAAAGCATTTCTGCTCACAATGTGGCAATAACTGCAAGTGTAAGTGTGCATAGTAACTTTGGTGTGTTGGAAAATGGTCTTTGGTGTGGAAAGCTTGTGAATCAGTGTTTTAGGATACAATTCATCTCAAAGAAGAGAAAGTCTGCATCATTTGTTTTCTGCTCTACTTTCTCTGTTATCAAGAAGTACAGTAGAGAGGATATAGAGCACCTCCAGGTAGCACCTCCTACCCAGGAAAAGATACAACTCTCCTTCTTTTTAATTTTCTTTTGATTTTAATCCTGATTTTGTTCCATGTTCTAGCCAGATCACATGGGACATTTCTAGTAGGTACCAGCAAAAGGAACCAAACCACCACTACTCCATATAGATATATATTTCTATACATTTATATGTGGAGCTAGAATCATAGAATTGTTTAGGTTGGAAAAGATCTTCAAGATCATCGAGTCCAGCCATTAACCTAACACTGCCAAATCCATCACTGAAATCTGGATATGGAGCATTGCTCTTTATTTTGAAAAAAAATATGATAGAGGTGAATTCTATGTATCTAACATTTAATTTTATCTTAAATTATCTTCAGGGATTAAGGATGTAATTTACTATTCAACTGTTACATCAGTGAATTAGAAGGCAATTAATTTTATAGCAGAAAGAAAATCTGGATGCTTTTCTGCTCCCCAGTAGCAGACTAACTGACTAACTCCAGTGGAAGGAAGAAAGCCAGTGCTGTTTGTATTGGTGTAAACAGTGAACTGGGATACATTTGATGAAGACCCATTTTGCTTTCATCTTCCAAGTCTGGATGTTTGTAAGTGTGACATAGGAAGGGGTGGCAAAGAGGATGGGAGGACCCAGAGGGTGAGTGACCCAGTTTGAAAACTAGTCCATGGGGATTTGTTTGAACAGCTCATCTGAGCTCTGCACTTGCCTTTCCCGCTTGGTGGTTTTGCTCCAGTCTCTCAAACCAGGAGCAGAAGACTCAGTGAAGAGAACACCTTGAAGGGAGGTTGACCCCCTCCTCCAGGAATGGTCTGCTTATGTCAGTAGGTTTTGTTGTCCCTCTCCTTTACATGCTGGGCAAAGAGAATGGATCCAGTCCTTCCAGATGTTCTGCAGGACAGGCCACTGCTGACTCTGAGGCTCAAGCCAAGGCTACAGCACATGCGTTTCCTCTGCTCAGACTGCAACTCACCCCCAAAATGGGAAAGCAATACAAAAACAGGCAAAAACAAAGATAAATCCAACACTGCTTAAAACGGTTGGCTGCAGCTTCCAAATCTTGAGGAAGTCCCTCGGCAGTGAAGAGCTCTGAGAGATGGGTTTTTTTGTGATCTGTGCAGTGTTTTGTATTTCATCACTAGGGACAGAGAGGGTTTGGTTGAAGATAAGACAGGTTGTGTCTTAAGGACATGGTCCCCATCTTCCCTGTCTGCTGCCTCGGGGGAGAAGGCTGACCAGATAAACAGACTCACTGTGCTTTGCAACAGCAGCCAGGGAAATAAGGTCCTAAAACCAGTGGTGTAGCTCATTTTTTTCAACTCCTTCACAACAGCCCTCTTTAGTAAATTAATGCATATGTCATCTCCTGTCAGAAGCTCTTAGCAATGAACAAATGAGTTCAACACCATAATCTAATAAACAAATAGATAACCTGTTCTAGTTTGTTCTGAGTGAGGCGGTGTTTCCCTAGTTGAGTTGTTTCATGGACCCTTCACTCTCAGAGGAGAAGGATGGTATGTGGGAATGCAGCCCATTTCCTCTCCAGGACAGGGTTTTCACTTGTTTACATGGAAATCTCTCCCTCTTAGCAGGCTGTTTTCTGTCATTTAAAAAAAAAAATCATTCAGAACTACTTTTGTCCCCTTTATTGGATATGAGCAGCTGCAGCTGAAAGTGAGATCTCATTGTACTAATTGCTGCGCAAGTAAGAAGAACTTCATGCTCACTTCTACAAATAAACACTGCAGAGAAGGCTCCTGCTGGTGGACAGAGACACAGTGAGGTTAAGTGACATCCCCAGTGTCCTACAAGAAGTCTGTGACAGGGAAGAGTGCTTAGAGCTTTTTTTGTTAAATCTTATGGTTCTTCTTCTGCCTTCTATTTTAGCACAGATTTTTATTGAGGTTTTAAAGTTACATGGACTGTTTCTTGCATCAGTTCAACTTTAGTCCTTCACTCAGCTTTAGTAAAGGACTGTTGTGTTTTCCATGAGTCATATCTACGGCAGAGAGGTTGGTGTGGGTATTAGGATGGAGTGCTGTGCCCCACAGCTGTATGGAAAAATAAGCTAAAGATCAAAATGCAGCCTTCTCTCGATGGCTTTGTGCTTTGTGTGTGGTAAGCCTGATGTGTAGGAAGCTCAGCTGATTTATGTGTGGGAGGACAATCCAGCACGGGGTTGTACCTGCCTGGCCCTACCTGCCACCACTGGGGCTGCAGGAGCACTGGCTGGGATTTGCTAGGAAGGATAGGATAGCACTTGGTGTCTACAGCCACCAGCTGAAGGGAAACGCAGTCTCATCAAAAAACCCCATTGTTTTCACAATGAGGGGCATCCACTGTGGTGAAGCAGCTGAGATTTTGCATAATTTGGGGAACTGAACCCTTATCTCCTACCCTCGTGCTAATTACTGCCTTTGGGGTGTTTTGAGAGGAAGGCCAGCGAGTTCTGAGTGAACGAAGGGGGTGGAGGGGATTTCCCGTGTTGGTGGCCAGAGCTGGAGTGACAGTTCTGTGTACAGGACACTAAAGACAGTGTCAGTTTGAACTAAATTAATTTCGTCATTAAAAGCTGCATCACTTGCAGTGAGCATGACATGGTGTGCCAGTGCTGCTCCTTTTAACAGTCACAAACTTGTGGGCACAAACTTGCAAGGGGTCCAGCTCCAGTCCCACTGGCTATGCCTGAGTGGTGGTAAGACCTAGTTACCTCTTGAGAGGGAGTAAAAAATGGCTTTTGAACTGCTGCCTCAGCTCAGACCCGAATGTCGAAGCAGCCAGCGCTGGATCTCTGCACTGGCACTCTCCCACGTGGCTCCTCTGTCCCCACCAGAGTCTCATCTGCTTCTCCTGAAAGCTTTAGTACCTTATTCTGGCTCTAGTAACACTGGAAGAAGTCCAGAGCAATTCCAGCAGAGCTATTTTGGATTTGCATTTGCAGGAGGAATTGTACCTAGAGGTTTTAAGTTAATCACATGGTCATTTTTCCTCTGTATATTTAACCACTGAGGTTAATTAACATTTCAAAGTTTCACAGGCTGCTTCTTCCATTATCTCAGCCAGTTGTGGTGAAAGGCAGTGTGGCAAGAGGGTGGTAGTCTGACTGGAGTTGTCCAGATAGGAAAATTGCTAGGAATTGTTGCCAGTGAATCCCAGGGGTTTAAAGAGTTGAATGGCATGGTGAAGGTGGAGGTGAGGATGTGTAAGCTGCCATGGTACACATTTCCTATTGACTTTCCTTGTAGTAAACAAAATTACCAGATGTTTGTTGGCGTGTGGTGGTTTTTTTTTNNNTTTCCCATTTTTTTTTGTGTTTTGGTGTTTTTTTTTTTTTTTTTTTTTTTTTTTTTTTTTTTTTTTTAATTTAAAGAGAATATTTTAAGCAGGACTGCGATTCATAGTCCTGAACTGTAGGGGACTAATGTTCCTGTTCTCCAGCTGGGAGAAACTAATTCAACATCTTGTGTTGTAAACACTCACTCATTTTAACTGATTACACCTCCAATGTTCCTCAAATCACTAAAATTACTAATTGCTATTCCTTACACATCAGAGAGTGAATCCTGAATAATTAACCCCAAATAAAATTAGATGAATTGGCCCTTTTAATTAGAATCCCTGCTGCTGTTTGTTCTGAGCTTCCTTTTCTTACTGTTAAGAGACTTTTAGAATGATTAAAACTGTTTAAGACTTAAACAGCCAGTGACCTTTTAATACAATGTAAATCCATAAAAGCAATATTTCAGCTAGCAGGTGGTGAAGTAAATTTTCAGTGCAACTACCTGACAGACTCAGTATTCCTTTTTTAAATGCTGAGGATGAAATTAGCCTGTGTGGGGTTTTTTTCCTTCCTCATGCTTATTAATACAGTAGCTGATTAGCACAAGTAGTTCAAATGGTAGGATTAGTGATTGGTAAGAGTGGTAATTTAAACAAGGCTTTGGGTTGTTGGAGCTGCTTTATTTTAGGAATCACAGGCCAATGTGGCGTATTTAGGTGGATTGTGGAGGTGGTGTGTCATCATGCAACAGTTTCCCCTGCACTGATGTGGTGTCGGTGACTACTCACAACACGGTTGAGGCCAAAACATGATTTTAAGTGTTTTCCTTGCCTAGTTGATGTGTGTTCAGTGCAGATGCTGCAGGACAATGTTCACTTTGGGAAACTTGGTGAGATGTATGTTCACACCTAGGAGGCAACAGGTCACATCTAGCTGAAGTTTTCTATAAAAATCCTGTGGTGTCACTTTGCAGTAGGAAGTTTCCCAGACCATACTGTGATATTCTGGAGGCTCCTGCAATGGTCACTGTGGAATACAGTTTCACGATAGCCTCCATCAACAGGATTTTAGCCTAGTGCTCAATGAATTAGGGTTTAGGTGTAAATCTTAACTGTTTCAATGTAGAAAGCTTTGGCTTTCTGCAGTAGAAGGTACATACTTGACCAAGCAGTGCCTCTATCTGCTCAGTGCTTTGTCAAATGGAGTCTGTCTGGATCAGAACGGAAACACATCAGTGGGGGTTCTCTCCATCACTATCCTTAGTCTGGTCTCTGAGTCAGGGCTGAACTGTGTTCCTCAGGTGATTCAAACTGATTCTGAACCAGCTTCAGAATCAGAAGTTATCAAGATGACAATCAGAAAGAGTTATTTTTGCTTGGAAGGAGAAAATTGAAATCAGCATCTGACATACAGTCCTCAGATGTCAGCCAGAGGTCTGAGAAGACCAGTGTAAGCCCAGTTTTTTTGATTAATAGGTTTCGTGAACTCACTGTTTCTGTGAAAAATACAATGTTTTCCTTTTTCATGTTTCTCTGTGTTTTTCCCCCAAAGAGTCTCTTTTACTGAACATATGAGCCCTTCTTCAAGTCTAGAAGTTTCAAAGCCGCAAATCTTCATGTCTAAACAACTTTGTCTGTCAAGGGGGGAGGCAATTACTCTGCTACAATTCATTTGTTGGCTGGCAGATACATCTGAAAACAAAGACTTGAGACATGAGCCTGAGCCAGCAAAAAACGAAGTGCACTTAAAATCTTAAAGGTTAGCCTGTAAGTGAGAATGGTGTTTGCTGCATGAGACAGGATGTTTTTCTCAGCTCATACTTGTACCCAGAAGGCATCAGGCTGCCAGTGGCAAAACTTTTGTGAGTTTCTATTCACTCTGTAGGTACCTGTTTGGGCTTTGAACAATTTTATATTTGTATACTTAAAAGTGTAATAGTGAAATGTTTAAAGCTCCTTGGAAAGTGTAAGAGGGGAAATTTTGGGGCGGAGAGGGGTAGAACCTTGCAAGTGCATCTACAATGGCACAGATTTGATGGAAGCCAGAAGCCAGGCTGGGGCCTGGGAGGCATCACTTCTGCCTATGGCTCTGCTATTGCTTCCCAACATAACCACGATGGACTCATCTAATTTTTGCTTAGTTACTTGTATTAACAATACACAAGTGTTCTGTCGCTCGGGGTGGCCATTACCGGGCTGGCAGTCCTGTCCCTGGCGGCTGCAGCGGGTGATGCTCCGGCGCAGGAGCTGCACGGGTGCTGAGGGCAGAGCTCAGGGCTGTGGTTTCACGGCACGTTGCGCCGCCGTATCTGAAATAACCGAGCTGGGCATGTGCCTCACTGCGCAGCTCCTTTGTAGGTTGACTCATGGCATTCACAGCTGCATGAAGGGGGAATGAGTGGCTGGTGCAACAAGGACTGTTTATTTTCTCTTTTTAAACATACAGGTAGAGATTTCTCATTGTAAGAGCTGAAGGCAGGCTGTGTCTTGGTGTGATTTCCCACCTCCAAACATGCCTGGCCCAGGCTGCCTCCATGGACAGACTTGCCATTGGAAGGCAAGTCTCTTCACCTGCCTTGAAGTACAAATTGCTTTCTGGAGGTGCCTTGATACCTCTGTGTTGGCAGAACTCAGTGCAGTCACTCTCATAACCTGAAATACATCCAAGTTTTCAGGTTGATGTCAGGTGAAAGTCAACCAAAATGCTGGTCCTGGTGCCGAACAATAATCAATACTAATGAGCCTTTTGCCCATCTTATCCCTTATTCAACCATTTAACCCATTCAACCTTATTTAACCATTTAACCTGGTTAAATCAGCCAGGAGAGGATGAGTGCCCAGGGTGGGATGTCCTCCACCAGTCCATGGTTAACTGGTAACCCCAGAGCCCCATTCTGCTGTGGCTGCTGGTGCATCCGAGCAGACCAGGGACGGTCCCTTGCCCAGATGGCTCCCAGCTCGCTCTGTGACGCTGAAGGTGGTCAGCAGTGGGTGGCAGTGACACGCTCTGCCTGGACACGGACTTTCCTGCCTCCTCCCATGGCCTGCCGAGCTCTGAGTAAGCGAAATCTGACTTGAAAAGCTCCGGGGGTGAGAGAAGGTCCCAAAGGTGCACTGTAGGGACACCGTGCTTAAAGGGAGTGTAAGCTGGCTTTCAGCTTCTTTTCCTCTTTTGCTCCCTCAGACCTAGACCTGTTTCTTCCCCACATCATCTAGAATCATGTGCTGCTGGGGACACGGATTTCAGTCTCTGCATGCTTCCCTCTCTGCCGGAGGGAGACTTCCAGTAATGCCAATAATAATAATAATGCAGTGGCAGCTTTCCCTGCTGCATCCAAGGGAATACTGTCCCGCGAGTGCAGTGGGAACAGCATCGGGTCCCGTGGCCGTGTGTGGGAAAGAGGAAGGCGCAGTGGCAGAATAAATAACTAAAGCTGTGAAGGAGAAAGGTCCGTCTGTTCGCAGAGGACCAGGAAAAGGCCAAACATCTGCAAGGTCCCCCCAGTTCATCAGGCATCTGCTCTCTGCTTCCCAGTCTAAAAACCTTCCCACTTGTGGGGAGAGTGGAGCCAGCAGCTTATCTAACACAGGATGGAGTCAGCAGAGCTGGGCTGGGATGTGGTAGAGCCAGCTGTCTCCTACTGCAAAGAAGTGTTTTCTTCCAAGCTCTAGGAGAGAGCTCTTTTTCTGTCCTTTGCTCCTTCTGTGAAAAACCTTGCCAATGTTTTTTTTTTCTTTTCTTTCAGGA
>VYZR01096801.1:0-21808 GCA_013400675.1 Oxylabes madagascariensis
TGGCATCTTCCAGTGACTCAAGCAATACAGATAGTTTTGGAATCATCAGATGGGAGAGCCTAGAATGAAGCAAGGCATTACTACCTATGCAAGGCTTTGAATAGCCTTCCTTCTCTGTCTCCTGCTCTGTTACAGTAAAGGACTGGAAAAGACTCTTGTCTTTCTCATGTCTGTGTTCCCGTCTTGGACTGAGTGATGCACTGAGCCCTTTAATTTCCCCTCAGTGCCCAAAGTAGTGCAATGATTTGCTGCTGTACATGTGCAACAGGAAAGCACAGTAATTCACCTGGATCCAACTAGGAATTTGTGTATTAGGCATTAAGGAGTAGATTGCCCAAAGTGACAGCCAGATTCTGTGCAGTAGAGTGCTGTGTTTGGAGGGGCACTTTTGCCCACTTCCAACTCAGATACAAGGGGGTTGTGAAGCAGACTGTAACCAACACTTGCATATAAAGCATACTCTAGTCAATTAGCTAGTGATTTTTCTGCTAGACAGGATTCTGTGTAAATGAAGAGATATCAAAGATGCAGAAATTGATTGAACTCAGCTGAACATGTACCTCCTGCTTGGGTTCTGAAGTAAATAAACACCTTTTACAAGAGAAAAAAAGGTGCATTGTTTTTTACATTTTACTGTTTCAATAGAGATGAAAAATTAAATTGCCAATAAAATTTTATGAGAAAGGAAATCCTTGTTAGAAATTTTATCTCAGAGTATTGATTTTGCTACCATGAAGAAAATTTCCCTCTAAAAGTTAATAAATAAAAGCAAACAAGGATTTACTTTTAATTGCTTTAATTTAAAATCTTCTAACATATGCAGTATTGGTAAGATCATATTTTAAAAGAAATGTGTAACTTGCTGGTTTTCCTACATTTAAATGTCAGTTAGAAAATTTTAAATGGTGAAAAGTTGGTCTTAGGTAAGTCTGTGAACATGACTCCTTATTAATCTGTGAATATAGATGACTGAATCCTTGGCCTCTGATTTGTCTGTCAGAATGCACATACCAGCAGGATGTTACTCTGGTTCGTTTTACATGCAGCACACCAAAAGAGTATGTTGTCCTAGAGGCTTAAGATGTGTTTTACTTTATGCTAAAAATTGAGCCCAAATGATACAACTAAGACTGAGAGATTAATAAATTGTAGTAACAGTGCTTTTATTAACACTGCAAAATTGGAAGTTATGCTTCTGGTAAGAAAATAGATTTTACTGAAACCAACTGTTAGTACAAAATACTTGTGTTGTGGTTTTGTACATTTGTATGTATGCATCCACATAAGTACATGTATATTATACACAGGCACTTGCCTTTCCTTTAGGCAACCACGCAGTGACATTTTCCAAGGAATAAGAAGCTGAATGAGCAACTGAGACAAAGCTGTGTTTTTTTTCTTTTTCAGCAGTGGAAATAATGTTAATCAACTATGTGGCTAGAAATTTTTGGAGAGGGCCTTCAGCAATTTCCCATTAATTTTCTCATTTAAGAATCTCCATAAAAGATAACAAAAAGAATAGTCAAGATATTTCAAGAGAACATATTTTTCTTGTAAAGGGGGAATTTTAGCTTTTTTTAAAAGAAGCTATTGGTTTGTTTCTTCTGGGTTGCCTGGAGAATTCCCTTGAAGCAACCACAGGTATGTTCACCTTCCTTAGGGCTTTAATATAATCCATTGGACCCCCAGTGCTCTGCCAGCTCCAGAGGCACAGGACAAGTGAAGGATTCTGTGTTGGAACCCTGTGTGTCAGAGTGATGCCCTTACATGGGTTTTAACCAGGTTATCCTCAGATGAATTGGAGTGAGGCAAGCTGAGGAGCTGACAAGCACAAATAAATCTCCAAATGAATGACCTGGTAGTTTGTGCGTCTCCTTATTTCCTATTTAGTTTTGTTTTGGGAGTGGCTACTGTCTTGTGCTGTTGTGGCTTTGTTTTCTAATCTCACAGATGTCTGCCAGCTGCTGGATACTCAGAAGAAGACAGTCACTTGGGCTCTTTCCCGTAAGCCGTGTCCCTGACTAAGTTCTCACACACAGAAAAGAAATTCAAGGCAACAAAGAGATATCAGTGAAAAGGTTCTTTTAGAGTAAAAATTTGGTGGAGATTAAAATAGGGCAAAAGTTCAAATGAGAATGAGCCACTGCCAAGCAAACAAGAATCTTGGCAAAAAACAAGGAAAAGAAACATTGGTTTAAAAGGCAAGTAACCATGGCGAGGCAACAGCTCAATGCTAGAATCTGGTTAAGAACTAATATCACACAGAGCTGTGATTGTTTATTCAAGGCTAGCCCATGGGAGAACAGTTGTCTTCAATGAGTGTTCTCACAGCTTGGATCCAAAATTATAACTGCATTTTTTAAAGCATCCAGCACTTCAACACTACCCATTTACTGTTAGACAAAAGAAAAAGAAAGTACGAAGTTTTTTCTTCTTGTCCCTTGTGTGTTTAAGGCAGAGCTTTACATATGGAAAGGCATTTCATGTCAGCTGTTGAACCAGTAACATGCTATTCTGCAGCAGTTGCCAATAGAAACTGTTGATACATTTTCAGTGCCTCTCCCAAGTTTCAGAAGAAACTGGAAGCAGTGTATGGTTTAGAGATGTTTTGTTTGTGTGGGTTTTTGGAGGGTGAGAGAAGAGGTCTTGCACCCCTGAGCTGCATTACTGCAGTAGTGTCACAAAACAGCTAATGGAGTGTGGGAGCTAACAGCTGTGGAATTAGGTTTAGGCGTGAAATAAAAATAATGGCAGCTTTGATACAAGTAATAATTTACTAATGATGTTTTGTGGCTATCAGCAAACTCACAACATATGCACACAACCATACACCTGCTTAAGTTGTGCACCTGTTGTCCTACAAATAAATCAAAAGGGAAAAATGGAAGCTTCCAATGTTCTGCTATAAATAAAAGATGATTAATATCATTATAGTGACAAACAGGTATTGGCAGCACACAGAAAGAAGGGAAGATTGTCATCTAATTTGTGCTTTTGTTTCAACATCTAGATGAGCTTGGAATTCATATACAGTGCTGGAGGGCACAGCTGCAGCTCAGCAGATGAGAAAGAGAGAGCAGGTCAAATTCATCTCTTACTATAAGTCAAAAGTAGCTCAACCAAAGCACGAATTATCATGGAAATGAATACCATCTGATTTTTCTACAAGCTGGAGGATTTTGTCAAACAGATTTGTTGCTCAGAGTTTCTCGGCCTAAGCTATGACACAGTGATCTGCACTGGGTCTCCAGGTCTCGGCACTTCTGGGAACCTGACTTTGCAGCTATTCTTCAGAGGCCTATAGATCTGCGTGAAAGGTCTCTTTATGGAATTAGTATGAATATCCTTTAAAATATCTTTCAGGCTAAGACCTAAATCCTCCCATTTGCACTTTGTGGAATCTTTTACACATCTGCAGAGGGCAGCTTTGGATATTGCTGGAGTCTTTGGTTTCTTCAAGTCAACAGGGCACATGGATATTGCAGTGTAGACAACTTCAAAGCTTCCGTTTACCCACAGACTAATTAAAATTTAGGCAATAGAAGCACAATTTCTTTGAACTTTTCTACTTCAGAGCTGGCTACACTGGTTGTCAAGGTGATTAAAAAATATTTTTTCTTAAAGGAGAGGGTTGGATTTTAGAGGGTAAAGCTAAATTCTTCCCCTTGCCTCTGTCCTGTCCTTCTCCTCCACCTCCCCATCCCATGCCCTTGGATGCATGGCATTCCCCTCCACCAAGGCAGCTAACTGCCTGTGGAATTGCCTCTCCTGTATTCAGACTCTCAGGTAGGCTGAAAATGGCAGTTGGGCAAATCGTTCTATATGAGCGCCATTCCTTGATTAACGAGGCAAGGCACCTATTCTAAGATACAATTTATTTTCGTGTGTTAATGGCGTCTGAAGTGTGTTTTGCCCATTCTTGAGTAAATGTAGCATATATTAGGGGCAGAGAGACAGGGAACTCTATGTCTGATATGGCTGCATTGTCCCTGTGCCTTCACAGTTCTGAGGAGCATCGCCCAAAACTCACAGCTGTCATTGTATCAAGCCAAACTGCTACAGCACGTTAGAGAAAAATGCACAGTCTTCTATTCATTTTTTTTCTTCACCTGTCATCTAAAGTGAAATCACTCTGAGCAGGAGCCCCTCCTCAGTGTTTCGGTATGGAAAAATCATAATCTCATCCTGTGTTCTGCAAACCACCTGCACTGTGCTAACTTCCTAATGTCAGACTCTGTATCCCGGGCACATCAATGGAGCTGCACAGGAAGAGCAGAATTTGGCACCTTGGTTTTATCTGTTTAAGAGCTCAGAGGTCTGCAGGAGCACAGAGGCTTTACATTTATTTTTTATTATTATGTATACTTTGCTGGGAGCAGAACAAGAATGCCCACATTTGATGCCAGGCTTTTATGCAGGGCAAAATCTGCTTTTAGATTCTTTCTGCATATTTCTGATCTGTGATGAAGATCTCTGTAGTGTCTTTCATATTCACAGCCTGATCCAAAGGGCGCTGGGTCTCTCTCTGCACAGATACATCCCTGCTATAAGCAGGCGCTTGCATGGAAATCAAGAGGCAACCCAAAGCATATGTGAAAGTGAACTTGGCCCACTTTTAGTGCATAACTTAAGTCTGCTAAACAGGAATATATGTTCCACTTTTGTGTTATTGTTTTTTCCTTGGTTGACAGTGAAAGCCTTTGGACTCTGCAGTATGGAGTGAGGAAACATTGTCATTCTTCCTTGATGATTTTTTCCATCTTCACCATTCTCAGGAATTCACAATCCAAATGACTCATGTTATGTGAGCAAATATTGCCTTAGTTTGAATTAATTTATTTTTGTTGCAATCACCTTTCAATGTTACTATAGTAATATCTCTGTTTTTTCCTGTCAAGGAACTGTCACAGACAATTTCATAAACCTTTTATGCAGCTACAGGGCAAAGAAAACAATGCATATATTTTACTATTATGCTGTCTTGGTTAGAAAAGACAGGGATCTGCTAGGGAGGGCAGGACCTCCCTTTGGAATGGAGAATGCAAACCCCCTCCCTCCNCCCCCCCAAAAAAGGTGTAGCCCAGTGCGACACTCTCCTTTGGCCACTCCCTTTGTTTTGGTCAAGCACCCATAAGCACCCAGTAATTAGCCTCCTAGCAACTCTATGGGAAAAAATTCTATAAGGAAAAAAACAAATCTAACCCCCAACATATGCTTGCCTGTAAATAATAAGGATATTTTAAATGCACATAATTGCATCATAAGGAAAGAATACAAAGATGCCAGAATAAAACAGGTTAAAGACGAGAAAATATTGAAATTAAGGTTAATATTACCTCCCTTGCTCAACCTTGGCCCAAAACTCTACCTCATTCCATTCATGCATTTTTCTCTGGGCATGAACAGTTCTAGAAATTGTAACTGAAAAAGAAAATTCCGTAGCTTTGTGCTCCATTGACAGTAGCACACTATCCTTCATCTACTGTAAGGAAGGACTAGGTTGTATGGCAGGCTGGAACATGCCACGTCATCTGATAGCAAGACCATATAATTTAGTCTCTAGGCATGAGAGTATGAAGCATCCTCATTGGAAGGTTCTGAAAGTGAGATTCTTCAGATACTTCTGTTGCTAAGCTTCAAATGTCTTCTCCAGACAAAGACATACGGTGATTTTCATTTTATATATGTGTATATATATGTATACAATTTGGCGCATTTGAGGAAAATGTCCACTAAAATGGCAAACAGGCACAGTAAAATCCTGAAAGCAGATACTCAGTTTCAAGCAGCACAGTGTTAGGCCATCTGAATGAATGCTTTTTGTTTTTCCAAACAAATAACTTTCTTTGATTTCAATCTCAACTTCATAGAAAACCCAAAAACCTGAAATATTTTGATTGAGTTTCTCCCAAATCCTTAGCTTTGCATGGACAACAGGGAGAGAAAAATATTCAGTTTAATGATTTAACAATTAAATGTTTAAAGAACTTAACCTGGCAAAGTTCTGAGAATATAAGAGCAGAGTATTGCAATGGGAAGATATTCAGGGGAGAAACTAGAACTTGTGTGTTCTCTAAAGCACGAAGGGAAACTGGGACCTGTGTGTCCACTGATATTTATGTACATCTGTCTCCTGTCACTCACAACATTCCATACTGAACAGTTTGCCTGGCGCTCCCATGTGTGTGGCTTGGTGCATCATCTTACGTTGCTTATCCAAGTGCGGCTTTTCCTGAAATTTAAGAGTTGGTTCAAAGCACCTGAGAAGGGGTTGATTTGTGAGCTCTTCTCCATAGATTGACGTGTGCAGTCAGCAGATGTAGACTCAGAGACAATTCAACATTCCTGCTGTGTCTGGCAGGAATTCCTCTTTCTTCTCATCTCTGCCTCCCTTGAGCTTCCTGCTGCCAGTTCTCCTCATTGTAAAAATGGAAGTGCCAATACTCAAGATGCCAGAGGATGAAGGAGAAGCTGCTGGCTGCTGCTGTACAAGCAAAACCAGCCAAGTGTCCAAGTTTGTGTTTAAGCAACAGGATCAGACCAAAAAAAAAAAGTGGGCAAAGATTTTCTCTGAGCCTGAGATGAACCGGAGAACCATCCACACTCCTGGAAGAGTGGAGCCTAAGCAGAGCCTCAGTAGGCATAATGAAATCCAGTCCTGCTCTGGGAAAGTAACCTCTTTTTCCAGCGAGGATTTGTCCACTGAAGCAATTTATTGTCTCTTTAAAAGAGGTTGAAAACACAAACCAACTAGGAGAAGACACAGTATTCCCCATGTTGAGGGAGGTTACCATGGCAGAGTCCCACTGCTAGAGTCACAATTTTCTGCTGCTGTACCATATGCTCCCCAGGGAGACCTGTTATTTAAGTTTCCTTATATATCTCCCAGAAAAGGGCGCTGTTAGGTAACAAAAATCTGTCAATTTCTTTATGGCTAGATCAGTGGTAGACTGAAGACAAAGATTATTGCATGGATGGATTTTTTTTCAGGGTCATGAACCAGTCCACACAGATTAATTTTATATTTTAGCCTTCTTGTGGTTTCCATTTTATCAGTCACTGTAAGCAGGCAGCAGGCTCTCGCTTCATCTGTGAATAATGAAGCATTTTAGATGATGAAATGGCATTGGGAATTTGACATAGCTGTGCAATAAGATCTTTAAAAAAGTACATGCCTGTACCTTATGCAAACAAACAAACGTCCATAGTTGGCTAGGGGCGAAAGGTGAAGGAAGGGCTGGTATGGAAACACTGCTGCAGGACAACTGCCAGGGGAGTTTACAAGTACTAACTGGAGTCTATAAAGTAGAGGGAGGATAAAACATCGATGGTATGTGATGGGATATTGCACAAAAGGAAAAGAAATGAGAAGAGGCAATAGTGAAGAAGAGAAGTTGGAAGAAAAGAGAACCATTGGAGAAGGGAGAAGAGAACAGCAGGCAGCAGAAGCATCGAGTTTAGTAAATATAAACATAGAGACTCAAAGTAAAGGAAGGAAATATTTTAACACTGTAGGAGGATAGATTTGCAGGCAAATTCTGTTTATTTCCTTGGCCAAAAGTAAGCCCTTATGCTTTATAGAACAAGTAAAGGTCTCTCTGGTAGCATCTCTTATGTTAGCTCACTGAACTTTCAGCATGCTGCCGGCATGCTGCCCTCCATGTGATGCAGGAGGAGGGTGACTGGAAGCCTTTTGCCAAAGTCACTTTCAATGGGACAAAATTCCAGCACCTAGGGCCAAGAGTCCAATCTGATGCACTTTGTACACTTGAACAGTTTAACTCCAACTTTCTTTTTTAACAAAAATGTGTTTGCAAAGCAGAATCCACTGTTCAGTATTTCATTTAGCAGCTCTGAACTGAAGCCATATTCAAGCTATCTGCAGGGATATATTTGCAGAGGTTTCATCACTAGAAAACTGTACTTGGTAGGTTCACAGCATAAAATATAGACTTATTATTTCCAATCTGTTTTGCCTTTTAGCATTTGTCCATCATACATTGACACTTCAAGCTGGCTTGCTGTGATTAGCTTAGTGTGGCAGAGAGATTGCTCACATCATCAGTCAGGGCTCGTGCTCACAATCCTGGGCTGAAGCTGAAAGTCAAATCCACGTGAAACCCCTGAACTGTTATAACAGCCTGATGGCCATTGGAAAATTCTTTCATTTTTTCTTTCTTTTTCTATTAGAAAGTTTTGGTGGACAAGGTCTAGGAACAAGAATGAGATGTGGGGACGAGGAAGCAGCTGTAGCAGGGGGAAGAGCAGAAGACGCAAGTTATTTCATATACAAATGTTCTGCACATATGTCATGGCTCACCAGGATGTGAATGTGCAGTGGAAATTAGAGAGCAAAGGCAAAAGCAAGAGTAGGTTTTTCATTTGGAGTCACACTGGCTTTTGTTATAAAGTCGTTTTGGTCTTGGCTTCCCACATTGATGGGGCTGGTCAAGGCATTTTTAATTAAGTAATGGTTCCACCAGAAGCTGTTTAGCAATGAGAGGGCTGACTGGATTATATGAACAGTGGTCACTCTGTCAGGCCACCAGCTGAAATGTGCTCAGCCTTGTATAGTAGCAGTTCTGATCAGATGTTGCTTGCTGTGGTGATTGTGAGTTGGGAGATCTTGGCTCAGTCTTCCTTGGACACAGAACCTTATCACAGAAAGGAAGGAAGGAAGGACAAGCTCTCTTTTAAGAACTTCCATGGAAATTTCTGCAGAGACCATGAAAGCACAGACATGAAGGAAAAAATCGTTCAAAGTGAACAATGTGCCATTCAGAAGAATGCAAGCCCATCACTAACCTGTCACAGATAGAACTTCCTGTGCAGGATCATTGGGCATCTTCTGGTGAAGAGGTAGAAAATGCCTGACTTTAATTTTGTATTACTGCCTGACTGCCACGGGAGTTCTTTTGAGCTGTAAGAAATCATGATAACAAAGCGCAGTGATCATACCACTTTAATTTATGCAACCAGCAAGGATGTAGAATTATGAGGCAAATATGTAGAAAAACCCCACCCATCTCCCTCAGGGAAAGTTGCATGTAGAGACCAATAGCAAAATGAGATTTCCACAATGATACCAGCTCACTTTTATAGGAAAAGAATAATATTTAGGTGGCTGGTTCCTCTCTCCTCCTCCCCCCATCACTAAATACTCTTTGTATTTAGCGTAAAGCTCCTTTAATCAGGGGGTAGTCTTGGTTCCATAGATGAATATTCTCATTCAGTTGATAGATCCAGAATCAAGCCCTGAATTTCCTTGGGTCCAGGTAATTGAAGGATTTTTAATTTAGTAGTTTCCACTGAATTAAGAATTGATGACGTTTTTTCCACTGCAGTAAATGGAAGGTGCTGTTGCCAAAATACTTGCTACTTTGTGAGCATGGAAAACCTGATGGTTTTTTAAGGTATGTTAAGGAGCTACAGACCTTTGAAATGTAAGTTACAAGAAAATGAATTAACACGTAAGGCACATTCATTGTGAAAAACAAGGGAGGTGTTATGAGATGGATAAGAAATGTATTCTGTTGGACTGTGGTGCCTCAATAGGAAATCAAGGCCACTGCAGGCACTCTCATGGATCAGATAGGGCTTCCTCTACCCTTATTTTGGGCCACAAGTGCCAAACAAAGGCCATATAACCATCTTTGGCTGCTTGTTTGAGGGAATAGGGCTGCATGTTAGGTTGTCGTGTTAGTGCTTTTCACCACACAACCAGGCCACTGTATACCTAGGTACATTACTCTGTGCCTCAGTTCCCTGTTGCAACAGGGCATTGGAGGCTTCATTTATTCACCTTTTATAACGCCTCTGAGATCACAGAATGTCAGAAAGATGGAGTCTGGCAAGGACCTCTGGAGATCATCTTGCTCAAAGAGGGCCACAACTCAGATGCTCAGATGCTGGACGCTATACAATAAGCTAAATTGGCTCTAGCTAATCACTATTTTCAAATAGGAAATAATTTCAGGTTTGAGACTTATTGTTCTTGAAATGCAGATAAACACATGCTGTTCCCTCCCCCTCCCGCCTCCTCTCAGACCCAAAACTGGTATCAAAACTGGCAACTGTCTTTACATCTTTTTTTTGTTCTTCATTCATGAACAACACAGCTAACAATGAGAGAGAAAAGATGTGAAGACAGTAAATATCACATTCCATCAGATGAACCCTCTCTACCTTCGCATTTTAAAGTACTCTGGACCAGTTTCATTTGAAGGGGTTAATCCTTCAGCCCATAGACCAAAAGGTAACTCGCTCCCCACTCACTCTATCCTCATCCACTGAGGAGAGGTACTGCAGATGCTAAGGGTGCAGGGTGCCCAGGAGGAGGCCCCCAAGCTCTGTCCCAAATGGTGCCCACTTGCCGTGGCAGCCAGCTCTCCTGGGCCGTGCTCAGCTCCATCCAACAGGGGAGGAAGCTGGCATTGCAGCAACTTGGGCAGAAGTGCTCATGCTTCTCATGGTACCATCCAGAACACCCAAATGCCACAAACCCTGCTTTCCATGGAAGCTCAGTGAGGCGAGGAACCACATCACCTCCTGAAGAAACCTACTACTGGCTCTGACACTGTCTTGACCTGTGAGCTGCAAGGTGGAGGCCAGGCTGGTGGGACCATTGTGGCCCTGTGCCTTGTCCTCACGCTGGCAGCAGGAGTGCCTTGGCCACATTGGTTTCTGCACAAGGTCACAGAGCATCTCAGATCACCCACATCCTAAACCATTCAAGTCTGGTTCTCTCCCTCTCACACAGTAACTAGATTGATGGATTGAGATTTAATTAAAAATGATCAGCTACTGCAAGGACAGGCTTTTTTTTCTTTTTTTTTCTTTTTTTTTCTTTCCCCAGGCACTTGGTTTGCATGTTTACTGTGCTAAAAACAGTTACGAGCAATCTGGATAGCCCTCTGTTAGCTGTGATGAAAACATTCTCCAGTATATCTGACAGTGCCTGCCACTAAAGAGGCCAAAGAAATACTCCAGCTCGATGGGGAATGATCCTAGCTTTCTACAAATGACACACTGAAGACCTGATGCTGCCTTTCACCTGAGGACAGTTCTGTGACATCATCCCTGGTGGGAATTTGGGCTTGTTCATGGTTCTGACGGCCAAGATACAGGTACTGATGCTTGTGGGCTGTATTGGGATACAACCTTCGCTCATCTTCTCTCCACCATGCCACATTGTTCACAGAACTGTGGTGGACATGAATGTGGGTGGCAAGGAACTTGCTGTCAGGGCCTGATGCTCTTGTGGCTGACTGACACATTCAGCAGGGAAAATAAAGAAACTCTTTACACTCCCTGGCCTCTGGTAAGCTCGAGCACCAAAAAATAAGCTTATACTCAAAATCTTTGCAGAAATATTAGCCTGACAAAAGACTGGGGTAGGACACAGTAGCAGCTCAATTCTCAAGCCAGATGTACCCTCTGCCTTGGAAATGCCTGATCATTGCATCCCCTCAAGGGACATAGCTGAGGGGACCACTGCCCATTCAGCAGCAATGGGGTGCTGTGGCCATGGTCAGCTCTCCTTCATCTCACTTCAGTCTACCTCGTGGCATCTTTTTCCAGAAGCAGTTGTACAAGCCCTTTCCTTGGCTGTGAAGCTGTTTCCTGCTCCTGCATGCCACTGTTCATTCCCATGGTCATCCTGCAGTTCGCCACTCTCGCTGTTGTGCCAGTGTGGGGCCATCTGCATGCTGGGGCAGTGTTAAGAAATCCTCAGTAGGGAGTTACACTGAATGGTCAGGTGGGGCCAGTCCTGCAAGCAGGGCTGGCCAAAAAAAGGAGAAGGTTCATCTCTCCTTTTTAGTGATAAGGAATCCATTCATTACCAATTCAGTGCTCCCAGAAGTCCTTCTGGTTTGCTTACAGACCTCTACTGATAATGCAAAAAATTGTTCTTCCTTCCCACTTCACATGCAAACACAAACATTTGGTAAATCTCATGGTTAGGATTATTATTTTTGTAGGTGCTAGTGAGCTGTAGCGAGTCAGAGCATTCCCAAAAGAAAGCTGCTTTATTACCAATTTTGAAAATGCTTCTGCCCATCATTATCAAAATATCCTAAATACCCATGTTCAGCAGCATTCTGCTGGTACTTAGATTATGAGTCACTGGGTAATTTAGCCCTGCGAGTGAGATTGTAAACTGTTCTCCCCCTGCCTTTTCCAAGAGGAGATGCCAGTGGGGGACCTTCATTAATATTCACTGTAACACACATCTGTTTGCCCCCTCAGCCACTGCATGAAAATACACGAGGAGAGGGGGAAGAGCAGAGGGAGAGCTTCAAAATGTTTGTAGCTAAGGGGATGCACCTTGAGCTGTGTCTGTCAGTTTGACAAGGACAGCAAACGTTTGCCAGCTCTGTGAGCCATTCTTTGTGGCTTTACAAGCATTGAGGCACTAGAAGTAAGAAAGGCACTGGCTCTAGCTGAGGAATAATAGCAGAGCTCAGGTTGATAATGCTGCTCAACAGCCTAGTGTTAGGGCTGGATCTTGGGTGTGGATGTAAGTGACCCACTTAAGGTTTTTTGTTGCTGTTTTTCAAAAAACCTCACCGTCTACCTTCTGTCCCATTGAGACTCAGCTACGACAGAGTCATACTTCATATTCATCTATAGGAACATCTGGCCCATGTCTAACATTTAATTTCCACACCATTAGAGTCAAACAATACGTGTACATCAGTAGATAATGTAATGCATTATCACGCAAGGCAGAGAACAGCAATTTATTAGCCTAATTTAAAATAGCCTTCAGCAAAAAATAGTGCATCTTAATTCATGGATCTGAAAGGAATGACATATTTTCCTGTAAAATGCAGAGGTATGAACAGAGACATGCTTTTCCACAGTGGTGCATATATTATTTCTTTTTCTTGTAAATCTTTTAAAAGATGAAATATCAGTTCTCTGTCCAAAAAGAAGAAAATAAGAAAAAAGAGGGAAAAAAAAGAAAAAAGGAAAAGTTCAAAACCAAGGTACAGCCATAATAATACAAAAGGAGAGATCTTACCAAGGGGACAAAAGAGAAAAAGCTGCCCCAGAATACAAGCAAAAGTGACCTTTCTTTTACAGTGAAGTTGTGATCTGAATGTGAAGATCACTCAGACTTTTCAAGCTCATATTTCAACAAATCTGGGTGCCTCAAGTGAACATCAAGCATTTCCTCCTCTTTTCTTATCTATTTCTTTAATCTGTCTTTTCCAATAAGAGACATTCTGTGGATAGGACCAAAAATATCAAAACAAATTAGAAACCTTTGCCGACCTAGCAAAATGAGTCACTTTTCACAAGCCTTTGATTGAAGGCCATAACTTCCTTCTAGGGGGAAATTAACTTCCCAAATGGCAGAGCAACACCAGGCTTACATGACACCCAAAGTTCCCTTCAGTTCTCTGAAGTGGGATAAATTTTCTCACTTTTGGTTAATAAATACATCACAGGCTCTGACAATACTGCTCAGCTCCAATCTCTAATGTACCCAAGGTTTACAGCTGTCTGAAGACGAGATTTGTATTTGGCAGCTTTTCTGGCTATCTTTTTTTTATTTGACATCAAAATGCCTTTGAAAAACTACATAGCCTTGGAGAAAACTCTAACCCAATAAATCCCGCATTGTTTTTCCCACCGTGGAACAACTGTCCTAGGAGAATTAGGGGGTTGCTGTGCCCCACCTGGGATACAGCCTGGAGGTGGGAGAGTGCTCACTCCCTCAACAGTACTTTAAAAAAAGCAGATTATGAGGACATGTGTCAGGTGTTTTAAGAGCTTCTTGGAAGACTTAGGTACAATAACCCCTAGTTCTGGATCTGATCAGCTTGAGCCCTGCCAAAACTGAAACCGTGCAACAATCAAAGTAGAACTTTTAAATGACTGCGAAACGTTTAAGATTAAAAAAAAAATGTTTATCTCAAATATCTGCATCAGTGCCACCTTTGTTTGGCAGCACCTGAATGGGGATTACCAACATCACAGCCATAGAATTTGCTCCAGACAACACATAAATGAAAATCCCAAACAAACGAAGCCTTAAGGTTAGTTATTCTTTTGCATTAAAGAGAGTGATCTCCTTTTCATCCCGATGGAGCGCTCCTTTCAGTGGGCTTGCACAGAATAGCATTGGGATGATTGATCATGGGGAATTATAAACATAAAAACACAGAGAAGAAAGAAATGGCAGGACTCCCAGGTTCTTGTGGGAACACTCTGGTCAGCCGGGGGCAGGACCTGCTTGCAGACCATCTACAATGTTGCAACTCTACTGAGGCCAAGGAAGTGGGCTGGGAGGGAAGGGGTGAGGGTGTTTGAGCACCCTTCACATGACAAGGACATTGAAACTGGAGATACAGCCCCATGCAGAGAATCCCACAGCAAAACTATGACAAGGCATGTTTATCAGCAGTGGCAAAGAGGAATTCTGGAGCTGAAGCTGAAAAACTAATATATTTGACCAAATTAAAGAAATATTCAACCAGAGAGAGAGTTTCTCTGCTTGGAGAAGGACTGGTATTCATGTGCGTAGAAAAATACTCTGCTACTGACTTAAAACATGAACAGAGGCAGGAACAGGGAGGATCCAAAGTCCAGGCAGGTGACCCAGCTCAGCAGTCAAATAGAAGATCACTGATCTTCTGGAAAGTACTATAAAAGAAGAAGGTCTCAGAGATTTAGAAAGAGTGACACCCGACACATGTCCACTTGACACATGTCAACAAAAAGAGAAAACTGGTAAATCTCACACCAAACAACATTCCTCTCTTCCAAATGGCTGGTGTACTGGAAGACTTCACCTGGATGCTTCACTGACTGGCTGCAATACAGCACGATGGCTTGGGGTGGGCGTGGGGGGTGTGCAGTGTGTGAAAGAAGTGAATGATGAGACATCAGCAAAAGATTTTGGCTTTTCCGTCTCAGCTGGGAAAGAAGGGGAGAGTCTTCTGTCTACCATACCCCATGATACATAAAGCAACCTGGAATGAAACTGCTATATCTTACCTGACCTTCTGTTTACCATCCCCTTAATAAAAGAGGCATCAGAACATATTCTCCTGGCACAGTTACTACCCTTGTTAGGATGCAGCTTATGCCGAGGTACCTGCATCTCTCTAGGAAGGAAATAAGACAAAGAAAAGGTGCTTGCATTAATGCTGCCTCAGGGCACCAGCAAGTTACGGGTTGGTGGGTTTTACAAGACTACTTACTATGCTATTCAATTAAAAAAAAAGAGCAGTTACCATAGCAACACCCACATCTAATGGCTCTTATGCTACCTCTGAGATACAAAGCACCTTCTTACAGAGATACATTGACCAATACAGCATGTCGTGGGAAGTTTTATGCTTCAAGCAATGGTTTAAGGGGGAGAATGTGCATTTCAATAACCAGACATATTTATATCCCCAGGTTGTAATATTAATTTATAACAAATTGTTTTCTTTCCTTGATATCTCTTTTCTTCTCATTACCATTTCTTTTCTAATAGCACTTCCATTTTTTTCTTTACCTTGCCTTCCCGGCTGGATGATATTTGATTAAGTACAGGATGAGATTTGCATATGGGAGCTCTGCGATGTGTCCCACAGTTAGACCCACGTGTTAGGAGGGTCATATCTGTCTGTAGATTTCATATCTAGGAAATGCTACCACCTTATCATGGCTGAGCACTCATGGTGGCCAAAGGAAAGCCGGGGACAAGTAAGTGTTTGTGGAATGCAGTCTGGCAGTATTGGTGGTAAAAGATGGGTTTGCTGTCCTGATAAAGGATGGAGGGCAACAATTTTTATTTCCTTTGCCCGGCAGGATTAAGTGGGAAGGTGAGGTGGTGGTTCATATTCCCCAGAGGTGTAGAAGGGGGTGCAGAAGTCTCTTTCTTGTCCTTTGTAACAGGCAAAGGTTGAATGGGAGAGAAGTTACACAGCCCCTTGAACATGGTGAGAGCAAAGTTAACACCTTCCCAAACATGCTGGAGCTGGAGAGCCACAGTCAGAAACGTGAGGAAGGGAGAAGGCACAGCTGGGCCTCAGGATGTCCTCCTCACTCCTTGGCCCTCTCTACGGACATTTTATTTCTCTGCGACAAGTCACGGAGGCAAAACAAGATGCTGCAGGATTCTGCATCTCCTGTCCCTAATTGCTTTAATTGCATCTCCTGTCCCTACTGCTTTAAATATACCCCTACCAAGTGGCACATTGCTGGGCCATGGTCACTTGGGCAGGCAGGACTGACTTCCCTGGGGGCCTTGGAGGGGCATGGGACAAATCCAAGAGTCTCAGAGCTGCTTACCTTTCCTTGGGCAAAGCCCAGCTTGGGCACTCTGGGTCTCACAGCTTGTGTGCCACTTGAGCTCCCACTGTGCCTCTGAAATGTGGGGTCACAGCTGACAATTAGTTTCCAGAAACAAAAAAGAGAAAGTGAATCTTCAATAACCTCTGATTTTGAGTCCCCTAATTATCTAGCCAGCTCAGTAGGAGAGGAACAACATGTTTGTCCTTCCTACACCAAATATTCCTTGTAAATCTAAACAAAAAAAAATCCAGAATAAAGACCACTAATGATTTAAAGAAAAAGAGAGACCAATTAGTCACAGTAATTATTATTTAGATATAGATTATCTTCAGAAACACAGGACACTGGTATTTTGTTACTGCAGCATCACTGAAAAATGTCTTTCATTCAAATTGCAAGATTGAACATAATTTCCATGTTATTTTTCTGTGAACACAGGGCTCCATGTATTATTTGTGATGTTCCTAATTTTTAATTACCCTAAATTAAAACAATGGAATGATATATGATGAATGAAACCAAGCATATGTTAAAAACGTCTAAACAGTTTTACCTGGCAAAATGAACAGAAATATAAATTGCTTGTAGTGCATATTTAAAAATTCAATAGCTAGCTAAAATTATCATTTGCATTAATGTATTCTGAAATATGAATTATTAAGTGAGTCACATTGGTGCAACAAAACCCAGTTTGGAGAACCTAGCTTTAGCCTGCAGCATTCCTCAGCAGCCTTATCTTCCCAGTTCCCTCTAAATAGTGCTAAATATATAAAGGAGATTCTTCTAATTGGAAAAATTTATAAAGCACACCTGTATGAAAAAACGAAAGCCCTTTACATTTCCAAGCAGCCTTAAAAAAAAAAAAAAAAAAACCAAAACACTCAAACAAAAGAAATTCAAATATTCAATGCTATTCAAGTCTCCCATCTCTTTTTCTCTTTCCTTCTTTTAACCTCCTTTGTACTTTGCACTCCTGTAATTTTTTTTTTCTTTGCTTCAATCCCAGCCATCACATAGTTGCTTTTTTTTATTTTCCTTATTTTCTTTTTCTCTTTTTTTGCCCCTCCATTCTTTGCATAAAGTTTCATTGTTTAGAGATCAAGGCAATGACCTGCCTGAGGGAAGCACGGCAGGTGCCTCTGCCTGTGATGCTGCGGAGGAGCTGGGGACAGCTGTGGCAGCATCCCGGAGGAGCACTGGGTGGTGGGACAAGGAGGCTTCCCCACCTGTGGGGCAGGAGGGCTGCCTTTCTTTTCTAGACGTCATCAGGGGGGCACGAAGGATTGTGCAGGATGAGAAGCCAGACTGAAACATTGTCGGGTGCTTCAAGCAGTGAAATCTAAGTTCACTGAGTAATACGTCCTCCCCTGCATTGTATAAAAAGGGAGAACCCTGTCAGTGAGGTCTTCTGGGGCCTTGGGCTTCATAATTCAGAATCCCTTTATAGGACATTTTTTCCCCCTGCCTTTTTATTTTTTGCCTGAGGAAGTGAGATCCTGATCCATGGCAAGAAAAACAAGTGCTAGTTAAAGGACAGCCCAATGATGGAAAAGCAGTCCCAGCTCGCTCCTGGACTCCTGTCCTTCTGTTATGCTGAAGGTCAAGCAACAAGTTTGTGAAAGAGCCCAAGTTTTCAGCCTGTATTCCCAGCACTCTGCTTTCACTGTACAAACTCGATTTCCCAGATCACTTCCTGAGCTCCAACTAACTTCAGTGAGAGGACAGATGCAGAATGTCTTTGTCTACACACGGCTGAGATGCTGCTGCTTCTCAAAACAGTTTATCAGTCATGAATGCCTGATCTGTGATGTGCATTGTACAGCCCAAGTTTACAGACTCCTTCTGCACCGAGACACAAAGCTCAGCACTTTGGAAATTGAATTTCTCTTCATGCCATATGATTACAGATATATTCTGACTCACTATTTCCATTTCTCTTATGTCTTAGTGAAGAGGAAAAAATGCTCGGAAAAAATTATCTCTGTAGCATTATTTCTATAAAAATTCATTTCATATGCAAAGTGTTACTCTGCTGTGAGAAAAGTGACACCGAAGGACTTATGTGTAATTATGTCTGTGTGTTGTGCATATACAAACACACACACACACACAGCGCCTGATGAGCTGTGCTAACAAAGAAACAAAAAGCGGATGTGACATTTACCCAATACAATAAACATAGGTCAAAAAATAAATTGCCACAGGATCATTAGGAGCAGTTATGCATGAATAGCTTTACATGGCCAGCATTCTTGCTGCTCCAGCATCTTGTCACCACACAAGCATATGTAGGAACCCTTGTTCCCTGTAATATTTTAGTCCTGGTCTCCACTCATTAGGAATGGGTATAAACCTTGAATTTGTAAACCTTTTGTAAAATTTATTAACCTGGCTGGATATTTTTATTATATCATTAGGTTTCAGGTCATTGAAAAAAAAAAATCTTCTATGTTCTTGGCCCCTGAGATTTCCTGGAGCAGAGAAGAGATTAATTGCATGCATGCAGGCAGAAGAAATAATCTGTCTTTCATTAGATTTGAATTTTTCAGTTTTCTACATCTTTGAATTTCCCCATGTTCTGGTACTAGAGATCATCATGCTCACTGGGATAGGAGCAGGGAGGGCAGGACCTGCAGACCAAGCTACTGCCTGCTCATACAAAACTCATGTATTTTTGCCTGAGAGATCCCAGTCCAAAGTGCATCTCTCGAGTTTGCCCAGTGATTCCATTGTCTGTGCATGTCCTGTGTTGGTTAACCCAGGAAGACTGAGAATCATTCAGATTTTGTGGAGATGAATGTATGTGGAGATGTGCTCCACATGAACTTCCAGGTGGCCAGGACATGCTGACAGGTGAACTGCAAGAGGAATATCTCCTCTGGCCCATTTTGCCCATACTTATTCAGACATCCTGAGGTCTCACACTTTGCTGCTTTTCATGGGATGTGGTCCCTAGCCTGAAGCAAACATGGGTAAAGTGACTAGTAGGCTCTACCTACCCCTGAAGATGCTTTTCCAGGTAAACCCCTGGCTCCTGCAGGGATGCTTCCAGCCCCTGGTGGTCTAGAGCAGCTAGATCCCTCCCAGTTCTCCACATGGGACAGAGCCAAGGCCAACAGTTCCCCCAAGTCATCCTGTGTCTCATTGTTACCCACATCAAACTGTGTCTGGGGAAGGGGGTACCTCTCCAGCCTGCTTCACATTCTTTTTTGGCAAGATTTCTGATCTCTTACTGGCCCACTAAGCATCGTGTGGGAAGAGTTCCTTTAGGGCACCTCATAGCTGGATTCCAGGAACTCTCCCCTTGTGTCTATCTGCTGAACCTCATGAACTGGGGCAGCAATTACTGCTCAGGCCCCTTCTTGGAGACAGCTTGCTCCCACCTGCCGAGCTTAGCCGGGCAGTGGTGAGTCAGGGGCCCTGCTTGCCCGTTTCTCCACATTGCTTCACGTTCAGTTAAAAACAAAGCTGTCAGTAATTAACAAAACATGAGATATTTGAGAACCAGATTTGCCAAGCTGCTATTTTAGCAAATCATAACGGTGTCGCTGCCAAAATCATCACTTCTCTTTTCCCCTCTGCACTCCCCTCCTCCAGAATCAGTTGTGCACTGTGAAATTGAAAAACTCTGTGTGAAGGAAGAAAGTGAGGTTCAAAGAGAGCTATGGTTTTTCAGTTTGTTACACTACCAATGCAAAACATGCCATAAACAAAATTAATGGCACTGTCTAAAAAATTCTCACTTCTTTGGATTTTTCTTGCTGTCTGAGTAATAATAAGCGAGCTGGTCCTAATCAAACAAAACAATCACCTACCAGAGAGCTCTGTGAAAAAAAAATTAACATTCTGTCCCTTTAAACAGAGAGAAATTCAGGCGGGCAGAGTTATAGTAATTCATACAATGTGAGGCCAGGAGTGAAGTATGCAGCTCCAAGGGCCCAATCCAGCACTTTGCTGAATTGCAGTTGTGTCCCCTCCTGTTGCAGGATGGGCATCCAACATCAGAAACTATTACAGGTCCCATTCTGCATCATGCTTACTTAGAGTTTTAAGATGTACATGATTCTTATATCTCACAAACTTTAATTGGAACAGAAAGCTCTCACTCTCTCACCATAGTTTTCCAGTATTAGTCAAAACGTAATGTATGGCATAATCTACAAAACTTTATTGTTTAAAAGGTAGTTTTGTAAAGAATTTCCATATTCATCATCCTTTAGGCTTTGTTCTGAGTTCAACCATGCTAGCAAACTACCTTGACATTTCTAAGAAATCAGGCACAAATCAGGTACCAGACAGAATGAGATTCCCTAGGATTTTTGTTACAAGAACAAAGCTGTATGAGGTCAGGCATTAAATAGGGTGGAAAAAGCCATATTAAAAGCCTGAGACAAGACATGCATGAGTCATCAGAAATTTTCTGTCTGACTTCTGTGGACCCTGGATGAGGCTGTGAAAGAACATTATGATTTCACATGTCAGTCTTCAAACTTCAGGACGTCAATGTTAGGATATTTACACTGCTCTAGGCATTTGGATTTGGTAGCACTATTTTTCATACGACCCGGTCTTATAGGAGACAACTCCTTTTAGAAACCATAAAATAAATGTTGAAGAAATAGTTTAATACTAGGATGCTAATGTTAAACTCACTGATGTAATTGATTAGCACATCTTTGTTGACTCATGGTGACATTTTCTGAAGTGCTTAAACAGCTGAAGAATACAAACTAATTAAAATGAATTTACGTTCCTTTGAAAAAAAGGAGGCATTTTCAAAGGTGTCCAATTAGGATACCCTTTTCCCACTAGAAATGAGAGAGACTTGAGTGTCAACTTTCTAAAACTAGTTTTGAAAATCTCACCTTTAATTCCTTCTCTGAACCATATTTTAGTATTTTTCCTTCCCAACACATTTATGCAAGCACTGTCACTCCATCTTGCTCTTCTAACAGGTATTTTCACCAAAGACAGTAAGGCTGAAATACTCATGTAACCAAGATAACTCCTCCAGTACTGCAGCATCACACTTCTCAACATGTGAGACAATGTCTATCCAGGGATTTGATGGAATTTCCTGGAGTGCTTTAGCTCCTATCTAGTTTCCCACTCTCCTCTTGCTAGTTGTCTCCTATCACAGACAGTCCCTTAAAGCTAAAATAGTCTGCCACCGGCTGTGAGTGCATATATAGACATGAAGTTGCCTTATTATCCCTAACAGTGATAGTATCCCTAACCCATCTTGGGTAAAAACTTTGCTGAGGGTTTCTATTCTGTTGTGCTCCTTCGTGGGAGCTGCACTCACTCCGTGTACCTGATGCGCTGTTAATATGGGCATTAGCTTTTTACGATTACCTCTTCCTAGAGGTATTTGCATAATTATTTCATGCTAAGTAGTACAGCTTCCTGTCTTGAGGAAGCTTCGTTGCACCATTTCCAACAGTGCCCGTGGGAGCACTAGGTTCTGGCATTCCTTCAAAACTGGGTCTCTCATATGTGAAGATATTGG
>VYZR01096802.1:2207-29298 GCA_013400675.1 Oxylabes madagascariensis
TAAGTCCATGGTGCAGTGTTTCATGGCAGGAAAGGTTTTGGAAAATGAACAGCCTAAACCTTATATGCTGCAGAGTAATCCAGGCTCTTCTACAGTTGCCGAAGAAGTTTTCTTCTGCATCTAAAATGGCTGCACTTCCAGGACAGGATCTGAGTTTCATGGCCCCAGATGGAACAGAAATGGTTGGGTTTGGATTCAGCTCATCAAAATGACAGACAGAAACACTGTGCTGTGTTGTCAACTCTTTTCATGAACAGGCAAGGGAATGCATTGGATTATATGCTCTGTGGTTATCTGTTACATAAATATGCTGTCCCAAATTTATGTATGTAACAAAATTTATTATAGGGACTACAAGAAAAAACTCAGAACAGCCTCTACAATGTGATTCTCCTACTGGAAATCATAAAATAATGGCTTGTTTCTTTCTCCCTATTAACACATCCATTTCTGGACAGATTTTTAGTCTTGCATTAACCCAAAATGTAACAATTTCCCAAAAGGAGGGAGGATGACAAGAAGACTGAATGGCTGGGGATTGGGGGAATGGATGAAAGCTATGCAACTGGAGTCTTTCCAGGTCTCCTGAGCTATTTCTGCTTTTGCAACACTGATTAGTTTGCAGAGCATTTTCTCTGTAATTTAAACCTATCTGTTTTCATGGATGGCTCACTTTAAGAATAGTGTTCTGGATAGGGGCAAATCTGTGCTATGTACTTAGGGTAGCCATATCTTTTTTTCTTTTCACAAAACAAACAAACAAACAAACAAACAAAACTGGGTAAGATTTTCTATACTGAATAGTTAAGTAGTCTGCCTCAGTTGAAAACAATTCTAGTATTGCTGTTAAAATCTACTCTCAAACAAAGTAAATCTGAAAAGATTTATGTTGAGCAGTCAAAGGAAGAGTGTAACAATCCCTACTAAAACCACTAAAGACTGTGGCATTCAGTGAAACTCCACAAAATAAAAATAGGCCATTGATAAGGAAACAAACAATTCCAAGCACTGTAAGAACATTGTAAATAAAATGTATGCTTGTACTGCATTCTTCTGGGAACAGGTTTCCTACAGAAGACGCGCAACCTGCAGCTCAGATCTAAGAAGAGAAAACAGAGCATCTTCCAGCCTTGCTATAGTGGTGGTGTAGGAATCAGCTGGGTAACCTCTTAGCACTGAAAACAGCTGATCAGCAATGAAAAAATTGATATTTTATCAAACTATTATTACAACAGAGAGATGATTTTATGATCTCTCTCTGGGATTATACATTACAAAGAACATTAATATTTTTGCAAAGTTGTCAAGCTCCATAAATGACCTAGAAATGCTATAGTGTATTGAAGTTTTCATAGATATATAAATTTACAATGTTTATATTGACAAAAATTTCCTAACGCATTCCTGATTTCTGATGAAAAGGAGTAGATGAAGTTTTTCCTTCTACAGAAATGAAGCAATTGTCTGCATGACAAAACAATTTCAAATGCTCAGCATCATTGGCACAAACAAACTAGTCATCTGCAACTGATCTGAAGTCAGCTTGTAAGGAAATTGGTCCATAATGGCTGGTCAATGACCTTGCAGATGATATCATACATCATAGTACAAGTAGGAGAAGCGGTGAGAACACTGAAACGGGTAAGAATCAGAACTTATCTAATGAGACAGTGTGACTTGAAGCCACAGAGCCTCCTGCTTCCTGGGATGGCATAGACTTCGAACTTCCTTTCAGTGGAATGTTTGATGAATTTCCATTTCTCAGTGTGGATTTTCTTGGTGGTGTTTTCATTTTCACATTGCAAGCAGGATTCCTTGCTAACCCCTTGCTGACCCCTTTTATACTTTCTCTTCCTGTTTAAGATCTCAGCTTCCTTTATTTTCCTGAGCACTTTCAAATATTTACCACTAGGTGCACAGCCAGATGCGCAGCACCTGTGCACATCCTCTGAAGATAGATTTCCAACAGATTTGCTCATTTTGTGTTCTTATCCATCACAGCTAGAATAGACTTAGGTCTTAAGGGATGGTAGAGGTATAAAAGGCATTGTAGGATATTTTTATGATTTTCTAGGACCAGCAAAAGCTACTATTGTTCATTTGAAAAAGAAGTGGCTTATCATTCATCTCTCAGACTATGGAAGTAGAAAGCAGTCTTCATCATCAGAGGAGCTACATATTTTTTCCACATGGAAACTTAATAGACATCTCCTTGTTTAGTAACTAAACCTATAATAAGAATATAGGAAAAATAAAATTCCACTATATGGCAACATACCTGAAGATTATGACATGCATGAGAATGAGAAATATCTCTTTTATAAAGATTTGGATAATAGTAAATACTAATGGGGTTTTATGGTTTTAATTGTTCTAAATTCATAGAGATTTGGTGTAGACTCCTTTTTTGTTGTAGTTTGATTTCCGTGTATAGTTTTATGACTCCAAAGGTTGTCAGTTTCTGCATGTATCAGTTGATGGTGTCAAAAGGAAAAATATTCCCCTTACTTCAACCCCACAGGGGGCTGTTTTTCTAACCATAGATTTGTTAGGTGGCAGCTAGCCATTCTGAGGGAAGGGAAGGACTCTTTCTAGCTAGGAACCCCACAACATCCTACTAGTTACTGCCAGTTAGATATGATCCACACAGTTCATCCTTGGACTTGACATGCGTGAAAACAATGAGTGCGACACTCATGGCTGGAGAAAAATTGACATTGTCATATGAAACTGCATTGGACTTTGAAACCCTGATCCAGACACTGTGATTATGCCAGAAAATAAAATCTTCCATTTTCTTGCCAACATTCCTGGCTATCAGATACTTTAGACAGGAGGAGCCTGAAGCCCCATTATCTATGTTCTTTATAACTCCCCTATGGCTTGAGGTGGACTGAAGGGATTCACACCTTTTTACTTCACACCTCAGCTGTCTATTATTTTATTTGCTCCCCTGTATCCAGATGTGTACTCCCTCACAGGGAGTAGTATTACTTACAGTGCCTTCATTGCTTTGAATTGACAGTTCAATTGCATGGATTCCTCTTGGAGGATGGTGGGAATCTTTGGTCAAGGTTCTTCATTCATAGGTGGTGTGGAGAAGGAAGCAGGAAGACATCTCTCTGCCGGTGTTTTGCTCTCTTGCTCATTCCCAGACATCTTTGTGGGGCCGGAGCAGGGTGCTAGGCAAGATCCTCACTCTGACCCCATGGGGATATCTTTGCTTATTACTTGGGTGTGAGTCACTTCATTTCCAGTCAAAATTTCCTTGCTCATGTAAGAGCTCACTTATTTTTTTCTGGTGTGTCATCTTGACAAGCTGAAATGCTACCACCAACATGGCTATGTCTCCACAGGACCTTCAGAAGGAGGTCAGGGACATCCAGCTTGCACAGGGTGTTGAGTTTCCCTGCTGAACAAAACAAGGTTGCGGTTTGATTAGGTATTCAAACTTCTATTTTTGGTTCCATTTTTGTAGGCAGGAGCATTATTTTTGCTGATAACCTCTCATCTGGGCAGAATCTCAGCATAACTCTCCCCAGGCTGATTGATGACTTCCTGGAGCTGGTGTTGCAAAGCTGTCTGCTGAACACTGCTTCCTCCAGAGGCTCTGCCAGCACTGCTTGGGCTGTAAATGGATTGTGTACACAGGCAGCTCAGGAGCTGCAGTATGCTAACATTTTATGGCTGTTTTTTCCTTCTCATTATGTCTAATACTAGTCATCCAGGTGCTGCAGGCTTTCCCTCCCCCAGGTGTCTTGGTTGTATGAAATTGTTAGGAACTCTTTATCTGACACTTACATTACCAGGATAAAAAATCACAACATTTGTTTTTTTTTGTTTTTTTATTTTTTGTATTTCAATGTAGCTGTACCCCTCCAGAGGCATTAACAACTGTACTGCTGCAAGAGTATTTGTTTCCATCTTTAATTTGGATGATTTCCATCCTGCATCTGCTATTTACTTTTAGAGTCCTGGTAAAACTTGAAGTTCACATATGTGATAAAGATCTGTATGAACGGATCTAATCAAGATTTCTTCTAGAACAAACTATGGAGATCATGCTGACTTTCCCAACCAGTCATCCAGAAAATATGTCTATGGATTCAAGTAATTTATTAGTCTTGGCTTTTATTTTATTATTTTGTATATTGCTCACCATGAAATTTTCTCTTGCTAAACATGAGATCCTGCTGGGGATTTTGGTAGCTCTGCTCCACTTCTGTTCTCATATGATTGAAATATGCTGTTGTTTTTCCTCTGTAAATGTGAATCTCTTTCAGTTGACAGAGGATTTTTTAGCACACAGATTGCTGCATCCAATGGCTCAATCTGGATTCCATGCTCTTGTTCATTCCAGCTTGTTAATGTTATCTGCTGGGTTTTAGAGAAACAATTTTAGCTTTTATTTCCTGTCAGATCAACTTCCAGACCCATTTACCGCCTCCATCAAAAGTCTCTGAGATGCTACTGTCTAAGTGTCTTGAGCTATAGTATAAATAGATCCAGCAATTTGTTTATAAACATGCCTTTGTGCACAGATCACAGGGAAAGAAAAGCTATAGAGGCATTTTGAAAAAACAGCCCCACTTAGACCAATACATGTTTATTCAAGGGCCTAGGCTCCTTCTGGTGTGTATGATAAACAAATACCTGATTGAATTAGATTTACTGCTCAAGCATCTCCCATGTTCTGTGAAAGGATGTAGCAAATAAGAACAGAAAGTCCCATCATGTGTGGTGTTTGTTTGAGCAACACCACTTGGAGAAAGGAGGCTTATTGCTCCCCAAATCTCATCATCCCTGTAGGGCTGCAAAGGATGGCAAGTTTGTGGAGGGGGTTGTGCTGCTGCCCTCTCTGCACCATGGTCCTGGGGTCAGCTGGGAGCCTGACCCCAGCCAGTGACTCCCACGGCAGAGGGGGGTGGGTGTGTGTCTGTGTGTGTGTCTGTGTGTGTCTGTGTGTGTGCAAGGACCCCCAAGCAAAATTCCCACCTCCCCGTGTGGAGGGCAAGTATTTCATCGTGGCCTTAGATTGATTCCAGATGAGCAGAGACAACTACAGAGGAAAGACTGTTTGCAAAGGGGGTGATGCTAGAAATGGACTTTCTGTTTGGGTAGCCTTGCTGCAGGCATGCTGAGCCCAGTTTCCCCCTGGAATCAGGGGAGAAGAAATGTGAGCTGGTGAGCCACTCTCTGCAAAGCTTTATCCCAGAGCTGTCCTCTGCTCTGCAGCAGCTCACCCAGAAAACCACCTCTGGATCAACATTCCTCCCTCCTTAAAAAGCGGACAGAGAATACACCTAGGTAGCATGGCTCTGAACCATGCCATCTGCTGGGCTGCCGTCTGCTGACAATTACGCCTTTAAAAAAATAATTTAATGAAGTGCTGTTGAATAGATTTTCAGGGGTACCCCAAGACTCATTTAGTGTGATCATGATGAGGAAAGAATTGCCCATGGCAGCAGTCAGTACAGGCAGGACCATTCAGATGTGTGGTGAGAGGTGGTGCACCCAGAGAATTGGCTCTGAAGGTTCCAGGGGGTCACAAGCTGCCTGTGAGTCAGTAAAGCGGCATTGTCACAAAAAAAGCAAATGTCCATTGCCTTTATAAACAGGCACATAGTCTGCAAGAAATATGAAGTAATCCTTCTGTCCTGCTCCACATGGATAGTGCCTCAGCTGCAGTACGCATTTCCAGAGGGTCTGGAGAAAGTGGAGTTAGTCCAGAGGGCAGTGGTGGGAGAGGTTGTGTTTCTGAGGCCTGTGATCACTGAAGGGAGGATGCAAGAATTAAACCTACTGTTGTGCTAAAAAGGGCAGTGGTACAGGACCAGGCTGCAGTCTTAAAGATTGCAAAAATATTACTGTTCTGCTTGGCATCTGTAGAAAGAATTTAAATGAATGACTTTAATTTCAGCCAATAAAATTCAGCTTAAATGCTGGGAAAAACTTTCTCTTTGGGGAGGAGGGAAGTAGCTCCTGGTATAAATTCTGTGACAAGGTGGCAAAGTCACTGGCTGAGTGCCAACATTGGTGTCCATCTTGGGGGGACAGGGAAGCAGCAGGGAGCCTGGCCACTCTTCCCTGACCTCCCCTTCCCCAGGGCATGGGATGCTCGCCAGGCACCTCCCTGTCCACCTAAGACAGCCCCACTGACAGCACCAACCACCTGACAGAAAGCAGCCCCTTGAATTCTGTCAGTACTGATCAACTTCTCAGCACAGATTTTGTTCTTCCTGAAGGAGTTATGTTTTACATTTTATCTAAAAGGGAAACTTATAATTTCTTTGCAGATTTATTCTTGGGCAATGCTGGACATTACAAAGGTTCAAAACAAATTAATGTCAATATTGCAATTCCAGATTGTTTCTTTTTCCCCTTTGAGGTGTATTATGCCTGGCATTTTAATGACTCCAGTTAATAACCCAATTTTTGCTCAGTGTGTTTTGGTTTTTGTTCAGAAACACAAAAATGTTAAAATGTGTCATTTAAAGGAATTTTGCAGAAGTATAAACTATGTTCATCTACTTTAGAGCTAGGGAAGTTAAGAGCTTCCATATGTCAAGATGCAGCCCTGGGTCAGAATAATAATGTATGTGCTCACAGTACGTAGAAATGGTAAAGCATTGGAGTCAATGTCTGGGAGAATTCAGCATTTTTTTCAGATGAAATAGGCAAAACCTGAAAATATTCCTGGCAAGGGTTTAATAAGCACGATGGTTTCAGGTTAGACCTGCTGCAAGTGCCAGAAGACTATGAATTTCATTCATTTTTCTTGAGGATCCTGGAAAGAGCATCAGCACAAAACATTTTCCTTTTATCTTTTTTTTCAACTGCATTTGATAGTTACAGTTTCCGTTTAGACTGACTGTGGCACTGGATAGCTCATAATGGGAATTCCATGGCTTTGGAGAAAAAACGTTTTACATGGAAATTTTAGATAACCCTGTGAAGTTGAAGAGCAGCTGCAGTGGCTTTTCATATTTAAATGAATGGAATTTTATTAAATGACAGTCCCCAGAAGTTCAACATTGGGAAATGGGGCTCTAAGGTGTTTATCAGAATAAAGCACAGGCTGCTGTCTGCACCTCCCAGCAAAATGGGGACACAGGAGGATGGCAGAAAGCTTGCATCAGTTTGCTGAAGCTCCCTCTGAAGAATTTCTCTTCCCAACAGTGGAAGCTACTTTGTTTTCTGATGTCCTAAATCAGAGCAGCACTTCCAAGCACAGATTCTGGGCTACATTTCAGAAGGAACTGGTCTGTGGCTCAGAGATGTGTTTTTCTAGAAAATGTATTTTCACACAAACACATCTTTGATAAATATATTTTCAAGGTTGCTGGTTTAAGGGTTTGCTTACTTTATAAAAGTATGTTATTTGTGTGGATATTTTTTCTTTTAGAAAAAAAGTGAATGTTCATCTCATGTTCGGAAGTGCTGTTTATTTATTCATCCGTCCAAAGGCTAAAGCATTTGACCAAAGCATAAATATTTTGGCTGTAAAGATGCCACCAACATTCATGGAAATTTCTCTTTGGGTACCTGAGATCTGTGTTTCCCTGGAAAAGATGATCTCCAGCAGATCTTTGGTTCATGTGGTGCGCTGCAAGCGCATAATTGCCATGAGGAATTACCATCTCTTCTTCACAAAGAAAAGAAAACACCCTCTTGTGTGAGGAGTGTGATTTTTCTCTGAAACCTAAACTATGTGCAAGAATGACAGCATCTCTTTTCTCATTCAGTTTAGATTAAAAATATTTCTTATTTCTTCAACTGCAAAACCTTTGGCCATTTTAGGTGAAAAATTTTCAAGAGCAGAAGGGATGAATAACCTTTTGCTGTTAAGTTCTGAAATAAATTTTTGAACCACATTTAATAAATATTTTATTTAGCTGCTTCTGCTCCTTTGGTGTCAGTCCAGAGCAGATGCTCACAAGTTTGCTTCTTACTGTCTTTTTAAAGCATCATTCAGGAGGTTTTTTGTATCACTTTTTGTCCCTCGGAATGAACAGTCATATCACAGTGACATAGAAGATTCTCAGACAGTTTTTACCCAAATATGCCTTTGTTTGATTTATAAAATTTCAGTTTTATTAACTTCTGATTGGATGATAAATTTCGGAAGCAAAATAGCTATTTCTTGTTGGGCAGTCTGGACCTTGTTTTGGGCTGCAGAATAAAAATAATGCAATGAGACTAGTTGCTCTGAATTATGCAGTGATTTTTCCTTTTTTTAAAGCTTGACTTTGGATCTTGGGATGTCTCTGAGTTGTTCTGGATTATGGGTCTTCCTTTTTCTTTAAATTTTTTCTTCTGAGCTACGCTTTGGGAGAAAAGGTTGTTTTCATTTGGTTCCCGCTTTAAGTGTTATCTTTTAGATATCAGGACTTCTGGGAAAATCAGGCTCTCATTTAGTTCATTAACATCCTGTCACCATCCCCAGAGCCCCACAGTCCCTTTTCTGTGTTACTGCCTCCAGCTTGGCAGTCAGTGATGTGTTCCACCAGGGTACACCAAGCCCTTCTTCAGGAAACCAGGCACCTCTCAGCCTATCTTGTGCCAACAACCACAAAATAGCAATAAGTAGTGAGCAAATGTGATGGGGTGACACAGGCATCACTTCCAAGGAATCCTGTCAGGGAGCAGTGGGGTGGTACCAAATCATAGCACCAAGGTATTTCTGCAGAGTTGTACAAAAGTTTAAGCTTCACACAAATATTTCATTATCTAGAGTTTTTCTGCATTTAACAAAAAAAAAAAAAAAAAAAGAAAAGAAAAGAAAAAAAAGAAAAAAGTGGAATTTTCTTTTTTAACCTCTTTGTAAAAATGTTGCTTTCCTGAAAAATGCACAAAGAGCTCCACTAAAAGACTATGGCTACGAGTCTGAAAACTTGCATTTCTCCCGAGCTGGCTGGCAGCCTCAGCTTGCTTAGGAACCTGTCACCAGAACACAGGAGGCTCTTTTCTGAGTTTCAAACCCATTCCTTTCTTTTCACTGTTGTTTTTCTCCAGCGCTGAATGCATAGAAGGGGAGATAAACCACTGCAATTGCTGATATTTCATACTTAAATAAATGCATCATTGATGCTGTATGTACTTCCATTTCATGTAAAGACAATTGCTGCTCAAACTGAGAGAAGGTCAAAAG
Organism: Oxylabes madagascariensis; assembly: GCA_013400675.1. Taxonomy (NCBI): domain Eukaryota; kingdom Metazoa; phylum Chordata; class Aves; order Passeriformes; family Timaliidae; genus Oxylabes; species Oxylabes madagascariensis. The sequence goes on from VYZR01096802.1 coordinate 11,359, forward strand.
TGCACAGAAGCCATCTCAGGGTTAAAAACAAGATAAATAAATAAATAGCAGAATCTGTTGACTCTGGTGTGGAGAAATGCACATCTGAATTCCCTGTTGTATGCACGAGGTGTTTCCTCACTTACCAGACAGAAAAATTTGGAAGAACTTCCTGTGGTGACGCACCTCACATCAGCGCTCAGCAGATAATAACAGGGAACAAGGCTGTGACTTGGGATTAGCACTGTGCATGCAGGGTCCTGTTTGGGACTTGCTGCACCAGTGATGCTGCAAAAATGTAAGAAGCACAGAGCAAGCACCACCAAAATGTGTAAACATCAGTGAGAAGAAAAAGAAAAAAATTGAAGGAAAGCAATCCTTTTATATTTCTCATTCTTTTGCTTCACGATATCTGTCACACAGCAAGCAGAGCAGAAAGAAATCAGCAAACAAGTGGAAGGTGCCTTAGATGGGTAGATGTGACTGGCACAGGCAGAGGAAGGAGGGAAAGAATTTTAATGTCTGTGGTGCCAGGGTTAAGCCTCCTGTCCTGTCTTCCTGTCCATGGCCTTGTGGATGAGCACCCCAAACCTGCTGTGGGCAGCAGCAACCACCTGTGGCTGCGGGGAGGTCAGGGTTCTCCGCAGCCGCCTCCACTCCCTGTTCTGAAGGATGGGTACAAGTCAGTGTGGTCAGTAAAGCACCAAGCAGGTGGGAGGTGGAGTCTGTAAGGAGCCCTTAATTGCTGGAAATGGGCTGACTCAAAAAGTAATGAAAGATAATAACCAAGAGACAGCAAGAAGTAGGAGCATGGTAAATAATGTGGACTATTCCTGTGAAGGAAAGCAGTGAAAGGCTCACTGCCTCCAACAGGAAGGGAGACATTCTTCACCATGGTAGTGGTTAGGTTATGTAGCAGGTCTTTTCTGTCCCCGATTTCTGAGATCACACATAACATGCCAGGCATGTTACCTATAATTAAGCACACCATCAGGCGTCATTTACCCAAGGGTGTGCCTTGGCTCCTCCACTCTTTCCAAAGTTATGCAATTACCACCATTAGGCATAGCTCCCTGAGAACAAGCATCCATGACTCATGGAGGGCTGTCTATCTGTCCAGCTGCTCACAGACTCCATTAAACACCGTCATGGAGCAAAACACAGGGTCCATTTGCACTGCAGCATGCCATGGCAGCCTGGTGCATGAAGTTGCCTTGTAAAGGTGCCAGGTCAGGACCATGAGGGGAAGGGGGTGGCACTCCCCTGCATGTGCACATGGGAAGCTAGATATTGCTTCAGCACTATACTGACAACATCAGGCTTAATACAAATATTGCTCTCCCAAAAAAAAAAAAAAAAAAAAAAAAAAAAAAAAAAAAAAAAAAAAAAAAAAAAAAAAAAAAAAAAAAAAAAAAAAAAAAAAAAAAAAAAAAAAAAAAAAAAAAAAAAAAAAAACAACAACAAAAAAAAAATTTAAAAATAGAAAACTAAAAACTAGAGTGGAAGTGATGATGTGTGCTAAATACTGTCCTTTTTAAAGGTCTGCTCTCTACTTGCTTTGATTTCAGTGCTGGTCTTTATCAGTGTCATTTTTAATGTTGCACACTTGGACCACTGAGTAGCAGCGATCCCCAGCACAGTGTAGCGGCTGGTGTTAAGACTCCAGCCTAATACTTGAGACGCCTTGGTTTTATTCCCTTCTTTGATGGTCTAATCCCAGATTCATCCCAGCTAAATTTAGGAACTCCTGAAGAAGGAGCTTTGTTTCCTTTCCAGAGGAGCCAAGCATGATGCTGGGCTGCGGTCTCTCTATGCCTTGTATTTCTCAGAACCTGGGGAGGGGGCTGAGGACATTGGGGAAGGGCTGGGAAAATACAAAGAGACTGGAAAAGAAGAGGGACTACTACCAAGCACTGACTAACTCTCAGGTAAAAGCCATCAATTTTCATCGCTGAAGTAGGAGAAATGGTTTTTATGTCAAAAAAAGGGTGAGGAGGAGGAATATGTGGAGCATAGTGAGGCATATTGATGAGACAGTAATGGGGAGAAGGGCAGGGAACTTTAATTTAGAGATCAATCCCAGCCTGTTTCTTCATGCACCAGTGCTACATACTGAGCAACTCATGAGGATTTGAAAAAAGCTAACCTTTCCTTATGGACTTGTCAGGCCAAAGCTTGGATTCTCTGTTATAATCAGCAAACAAAGTGACAGGCAAGCTGCTGTCTTTTCACAGACCTCTGGAGGAAGCTCAGAGGATGGGGTCAACCATACTCAGGGGAAAGAAGTGTTCATAGGGTTGCCAGTAGCAGTACTGCTTGGTACATCAGCTTGCACTGAAAGTGCCCTCATGAAAGAGAAGAAATGGTAGGTTAGCAGATGTTGTGATGACATGTGGGCATATGAAGTTTGGAGCAGAGGCTGTTTTTAAGACTCTGTAGTATGTAGTTTGTGGCTACATATCATCACCAGAACACGTAGAGAAAGAAAATCACTGGATTCCCTTAAGCAAATGTTAATGTACTGAACTGGCTTCTTTTTCTTGCTTTGTTTTTTTTGTTTGTTTGTTTTGGTGAGTAGAGCAAGTATGTTATTACATGACTGTGGTAAGACTAGTGGACTCTAATGACCAGAGCAAATTAATCCTTACAAAAGCTGTATGAGTAGTAGCATTATTATTAATGTTGGCAAAATCTTTAGAGGCAAAGCATGAATAAATGCAAGGTGTTCACATTAACACTCCAGATGTTTGATAATGAACAGCCCCATGGACATGCATTTGCTCTCACCATCTCCTCTGGAGCCTGCCACAGATGAGGAGTGGACAAAGTGTTGCACTAATCCAGAGGATGACTGTTGACTTTTAGGAAGTTTCGTCTTACATCCTGTTGTAGCTTTGTCATGGTTGTTGATACTGCTGGCTTCCTTTATTTCTGTACTTGGAAGCCTGGGGGATTTGAAGTGTGTCTAAAGTGCTTCTATTCATTTGTATCTTGGAGGACTTCAGCTGTAATATGCAAAATAGCTTTATACAAAACAAATTGCAAAAGTACATATAATTACAGAATATATAGATATATATAATTACAAATTACCAAGAAGCTGTCACTCTACATAAGAAAGACAAAAGTGAAGATGTGTTAAAAAAGGGAAAATTAAACATGCCTGGCAGCTTCCCTGTGCTAGATCCATCATCCAGAAACCATGTAAAAATAGTCTTCCTCTTCCTCTGTCACTATTCTGTTTCTCTACATTTCTGATTTTTTTAAACTGTTTGATAATTTCTTTCCCATTCGTAACATGAGTTTCCTGAAAGTCTTGTTGCTGGGTTGAGGGCAAAATCAGATTCAGAAGAAAGTTTGTATTTAGTGACATGGCAGGTGGAACTTCCCAGTAGCCTGTGAAACTTGGTGAAGCTTCCTTCTTGGGCAGAGCTGTACTTGGAGCAGCCACAGGAGGTAGTGCCCCACTCCTGAATTGCTAGATTTTTCCCCTGAAGGAAGAACCAAAAGCATCTCCTTGAAGCGTGACAGGTGGGGCAGCATCCTGCTAGTCAGTACCAGCTGTTACCCAGTCCCCCCTCCAGGCAGTGGCATCCTGAACACTTCACACTGCCTTGACTTGGTCATTTAATTGGAGAGAGGGACAGCTTGACATTTGCACTCAGCTTCCTGAGCTTGTCTGCAGAAGTCACTTCACTGTCCTTGTCCCTGCTGTGGATCCCCAGGTTTTATCTTTAAAGTGAGATAAAGTAAGTTGCCAAGGTTTAGGGTGACTTGTCCAGGGTACCTTGATGGGTCATTTGGTCAAGCAAGCTGGGAGCAGATGTTGTTTTGCCAGCACACATGCTGCCCTGGACAGGCTGGTGTGCTCCTCAGCTCCTTGTCTCTTGGGAGAAGTGGTCTGTGAATGTGCAGGAAACATGCTGGACCTTATGAACAACAACTGGAAAAGAGACAAGGGATACTTCTGTTTTATTTATTTACTCATACGCTCCCAAAGTGGCAGTGTGGCCAGAAGTACTAAGGGGGCTTTTTGAATGCGGGTTCAGGGAATGCTCTGGCGGTTTCAGTCCAGGTCAAGTATGCCATTGGTGTGAGAGAAATTTTAGTCTGGGACTGAAGGTGTGCATGTGTCCTGAAAGATTCTAATCAAGCTGCTCAGCTTTTGAAAAGGGAGATAAAGGGAATCTGAAGATTATACGCACTTCCCTGGAAAATAAAAGCCTTGAGCTTGACACGCACCCTGTGGCATATAGCAAGCTGTTAACCAGGTGACCTACCGAGTTTTACAGTACATTCCTCATCACTGAGAATTTTTGAAACCACGAGCTGATTTTTAACTAAAATGGATGTATTTAGTTCAAAATGGCATTATTTCAGGGAAGCCTTCTCACCTGTGTAGTAAGGCACATCAAATTGGATACTTGTGCTAGTCCTTTTGACTTATGAATTTATTAGCATTTTCTCCAAATAGTATGCTCACTGGATATATTTCACAGATTGCAAAAGATTTTTTGTGTGATTGTAAAAACTTGTTGTGGTCAGCAGTTCGTAGTGATTTTTGAACAGGAAAGCTTTTTCCTGTAAAGTACAACTAACTTCCACCCCCTCCTCTTCGCCTCCACCCTGGCTTGTGAGTTGGTTCCAATTTCAGATACTTAATCATGGGAATTTCTGGTGTTTTACATTCTAGGTAGAATTCAGAGATTGCAAACTTTCTGTGATCCACTTTATTGCAGCAAGATTCTTTCCAGAAACATTATACTATGTGTTGCTGTTTTGTGACTGGGACATGTGGTAAATCTACTTCAAGAATGAGTCAGTGCCAGATTCCACAATACATTTCTGTGTTGTCATGCACATAGAGGAAAATAAGAAACATCTGTCTTTTTTTTTTTTGTTTGGTTTTTTGTTTTGTTTTGGTTTGGTTTTTTGGTTTGTTTTTTTTTGTTTTGTTTTGTTTTGTTTTGTTTTGTTTTGTTTTTTGCTTTTTGTTTTAATTCATTGAAATGTTATAAGTACAAACTATTATAGGTAGTACAAGGTGATGCACAAATGAAACAAAAAGAGCCATTTGGAGGCATATTCTGGAGTTTATTTTTTAAAAAGGCAAAAACCTAAACATTATTTACTACTAATAAATCTTGATGTTCTTGATATTCTGCATCTCTTTAGGAGTCACCACGATTTGTCTTGTGACCATGACCTGTGTCTATGTGGAATGCTATCATCAGCTTTCAGGGTCTGAAATCAATTGCAATTTTTCACCTTTGTTGAAGCTTGCTGTTGTGTTTTTAAATATTGCCTCAAATTCCATATTTTAGAAATGAATTTTTCTTTCAAAATGTTTTATTGCTGTGTTGTTCTTTAGATTCTTCTTTGGGACTGTATCTGTTCAGAGGGACACATCCTTCCCTTCTGTTCGTATTTTTCATGCAGAGCAGCTTCAGTGTAACTGTACGGAAAATTGTTTCAGGCCCTGAAAGCTAAAATTGGAAAGATACTACTCGTAGGCTAGTGTAAAGGAAAACCAATTCATTTTTGCTTTAAGAACAGGAGGCAGGATGAACAGTTTCATAGACCTTGCTTGATTCAAATTTTTCTATAAGCTCACAGGCAGTCGTCTCAATAGAGACAACAAAATTACTGTCATATTTATCATGCTGGGGTGTTTCAGCTCCATGGAATAAACTTGGCAGTGTCCTTGCTCTGAGTACTTGGAAAGGATCCCTATACATCTCAGTTTGCAGCATTCTGGTATAAACTAGGAATAAACTGTCTCTCTTTTTTCACCCTTCACATTTCATATAGTGATAGTGCTTTCCCTGAGTCCTTGTTACAGTTATTTTTGGAAAAAAAAACATGCATTTTTCTGTACAATGTTGGCTGACAACACAACAAGACTATACCAGTGCTCTTCCCTTAGATTAACAAATATCAGTCTAAACAAGATTGAGAGAGTAAGGATTGAGTGAAATGTTTTAGTTCAGAATTCCTTAATGAACCTAGGCAGAAATTTAAAATGCTTTGGAAAAAAAGGGTTTATCATGGCAAATAATGTCTATTGGGGGAATACAGGTCATAGTTTTAGAAGCCTCTGTGTCACCTTAAAAATATAATAAAATATAACTAAACATATATATAATCTTTATAACTAAAGTTTACTTTGGTTCAAAATGTTTTACAAATTTGGACACAAATATTTCACCTTCCTAACTGAAAGGATTTCTTTTGGTTTACTGAAAACTTGGAAAAATAACTATAATTTTTTTTAGCAGAACTGTAACCACCCAGATAATCAGTCACATGTGTCGCCCCTTGGCCTCATATTTATAGCCCTCTCAAAATTACAGGAAGGTATATAATAGCAAATATTGTAAAAATATTTTTTCACTTTTGTTTCTAACTTTGCCCGGGCAGGGTTTCTCCTGTCTAGTACTTGCTCCCATATGGATTCTTGTGACACTGCTGCCTTTGTGTGCACATCAGTAACTTAGAAGTTGGACACAGTGCCATGGAATTTTGTTAAGACCAAAAAAGTAATATGGTTGAAAAAGTATTAGCGAGATACGATAGGCAATTTTCTTGAAATTTCTACTTTATATTTGCCCTGCTGTTCTTCTAATACCTCATTAGGTACTTTTGCTTGTGCATGGAGACATGCATTTTCCAAGCATGCATTTCCTTTGCTCTTATGGCAATTTTAGTTGTTGGTGATCATGACAAATTGAAATCGAGCAGTTGTAGCAATTTAGTGAAGATTCAACAAGACAGGAATGTCAAGAGTGCAGTAGCTTGTTTTTAGGAGCACTATCAATGCTCCCTTTATCCTGTGGGAACAGTTGTGCCTTTGTTTTGGTGGTGCTGTTTTTTGGGAGATGAGTGAATAAGAGACCATTGATACTTTTCCCCCTACAACATCTCATGTGTGTCCTTTGCCTGGCATGTCACTCTCTGAAGTGTAAAACTAGTGTGTCACTTCGATTTTTCGATATTTGAAGACCTAAAAATGGGGGAGGAGCAGTGAGTACCAACTCTGCAGGTACTACTGGATTATTTTATCCTGAGACACATAAAATGGGGCTATTCCCTGGCAACACCATGGAGCATCACTGCTGGGCTCCCAAGCCTCTAACAACTAGACATGTGTTGATAAAGGATGAGGTAATTTCCAGATGAAGGGTGGACAGTGCAGCAAGAGTAACGGTGGCGGGACAGCTGATGGTGGGAATGGTCTGCTCACAGGTTGTTACCACAGTTGTGCTCCGTAGATGTCTCAGGTAGGTCCCACAGAGGGAAGGAGAAAGGAAGGTGGAGGAAAACAGTAAGTTGCTGACAGTCCGCTCTGTGTGTACATATTTTTTTTCATTCAGTTCTCCCTTGGGTTGTAACAGAACAGACTTTGCATGACAGATGGCTTATTGTTTCTCTCCTGTAAGCTGATAAAAAATTTCTGAGCAGAAACTCACAGTGTTCCTGTTGGAAAGGCACTTTGCAAGATCTGAGCTCTGTCTGTGAGGGACCCGAGGTCTAAGTCATGTAGACCACAGGCAGGAAAAAAGTGGTGGGGCTTAATATATAGCATTCAAAAATACATTTGCTGCTTGTACTAGATGCTTTTTAGTCTGGGTTTCAGAAAACATAATTACTTCCAGATATTGCCAATATTAATATATAAAAATATATATATTTTTTGGTGTTAAAATGTTAGTTGAAAGGAATGGAAAAAATACTGAAAATCTTCCTGTAGAAAAAATCAATTTATGTTTATAGGCCATATTGACTGTATATTAAGAAGACGCACAGCATCTTTAGAGACAATCTTAATGAACTTCATGCTTTTATATTCAGTAAAGAACCTAAGCAAACCTAATTCAACTTTTTTCTAGTAGTTATTACAAAAATGTGTCTAAATGTAAGTATATAATAGTTGTGGAAATAAAAATAAAATATACAAGTTATTTCAGCTTAGATACTGGTTAAGGTCTGGTCTATAGCCACAGCAGCAAGTGGGTGGCTAGATCATCAGAGGCCCTAAAATACAGGATCAGAGAAGGTACACTACATAATGAATGGTTATTTAAAATCAGGGAATATATCTTGTGGAAATTTCTTTTAGAATTCTCTATACCATAATGCAAGACAAAAGTCTGGCTCTGGCTGTTACAGTTCCAGCATAATATTTTTATGGATGTGGTATCACTTTAAAGCTCATGCTGTGGCTTTAATTCATCACATGAAAGCTGACTAATCTTTATGTATATTTGTGGATATTTTAGCAAGCACAAAATAACATTATGCTTAATAATAACTTATTCCTTTATTTGTTTTGTTTAAAGATATCATGAAGCTTGAAAGCCAGGTTTGATTAACATTAAATTTATTTGTGGTTCTCATGTGTATCCAGTATCTTACAGAATCATGGAAAAAATACTGGAAGAATAACCAGGTGCAGGCTTGCAGAAGTAAACAAACATAAAATTTTTACCCTAAGACTAAAAGAAAATGTGTTATACCTCTGGCCTATCATTCAAAAGATTTGGTGACATTCCTATAGAGAAAAAGCTTTTAAACCTGGCCCTGTAAGAAGACAAAAGGGTACAATTTAAAAAACCCCAAAAGCACCACCAGAAAAAAAAACAACTTTTGAGCAGGCTGGTGTGAGGTGCTGAACAAACGCAGAACTAGACCTCTAAGTGTTTAGAGCTGGATCATGTGAAGAGCTATCAACAAGAAGCTACTTGTTTCCTCTCAGGAATCATGTGACAGTTTTCAAACCTTCCACAGTAGGTGAGATCCTGCCTGCATCAAAGTTTGTGGGGCTTTATATTGACTCACCTGGGACCAGGCTTATATTCTCATGATCTGATAAAAGTTATGCTGAAATTAATTAAAAATCATGTTGTCAGTGATGTTCTGGCTCAGTGTTAGACCTTTGAGTGCTGCAATACCTTTTCTGTTTTCCTGCAAAGAGCCATAACCTGATATACCTTGTGATTCATTTTAGGGTATTTTTGTTGTTGCTTCTTTTTCTTTAATGATTCCCATGTCAACTTCCCCAAATTTGAATGAAATAAGGAGCTCCCTTGGTGACCAAATTCTAGTTAATGATTTAAATGTGTTTGGGGAAGGGAGGAGGATTTGCACTCAGCAAATGAGCTCAAGCTCACAAGCTCTTATTTTATTCCTTTTACTTGGAGCTTCATAACAAGGATGATTTATTTGCAAATGAATTGCTTTAATAATAGGTTTTGAGTTACACAGAATATAGACAATCTTGACCCCCATCTCTGCAGCTGTAAAAGTAACAGCGTGGGTGTGGTTGCCTGGTGGCTGGCCAGGATGATCCAGTTCAAGGGGGTGGATAAAATAACATTTACACTTACAGTAACTGTTTAAAAATGTGATTTGAATTCTGCCAAATCCTTCCAGTTCATTTTGGGAATCCAGCTTGTTAAGGCTGCCAACACTCAACTCTGCTCACCCTAGTTTTTTGCAAGTTATCTCCTTCTGCCAGATGCATTTTGCTGCAATACTGTCACTACAGAGCATGAGGTTCCACCAGCCTTGCTCTGTAAATGGTTATGGGGGGACACTCCCTGCTGTCAGCCCACCCGAGCGAGCAGTGACTGAGCCTGGCCGGTGAGACTCAGCATGGAGGGAGGACACGATCCCAGAGGAAGTGTTCCACTTACAGACAGCTCTGTTTGTGTCTGCTGCAGTAAATGCTCCCAAGCCAAGTAAGGTCAGATATTTGCTGGACCCCTGGGAAAGCATGTGGTGGAGAACATGGAGGCTTGGAGGTTGGAACTTGTCTGTCTGAGCTGGAATTGCAGAAGTGTTCCCAGGTAGTGTGGGCAATGGGAATCAGGCACCTTGTCTAACGACAGCACAGAATGAGGTCTTCAACACTTTGCAGACTCACAGTTTCTTAAAAAGGGGCAAGTGTTGTCTGAAATAGCCAGATGACTCCAACTGGACTAAGTGCTCACTCCCCCAGCGCTCCTGCTAAGGCAGCACTTGTTTGAGGATGCAGGGCGATCCTGCACCATGGCTGGCACAGGCTTTGCTGTGTTTAGTCCTTGCAGCTCTAACCCGCCTCACCACTGTGCTGAGCAGTGGTGAAGTGCTGACTGCAGCACTTCACCACTGCTCAGCACAGTGGTGAGGCAGGTAAACTCCTGAACAAAAAGTGGAAGAAAGTAGTTATGGATAGAAATATCCATCACTTCCAGTGGCATACTGTGAGCTGTGCTTACCTGTGTAAATTGATGGATTATAGGGATTTTTAGATAAAGAGCCCAAGCAGAGTGGTGCTCGGGCTGTTGTTGCTGCAAAGAAAATTGTTTTGGAGAGTTTGCAGTCTCTGATGTTTGAAGACCCGTGTTCACAGCAGGCTCATTCAACTCAGCTTTTGGGACTACTCATAGATTTCTTGCTAACACCAACATATTGCATCACAGCATCCATAACTAATGCATCATGGTTCACAGATCTTAAGACCTTAGGGTCCACTGTCTGCCCTGCCTTTACTATACTGTTATATTTCATCCACTTTGGGTACAATATGTTTTTTTCAAATCAGCATCTAGTGTTGAATGAGAAAGAAGTGTAGAATTACCTCTTCAGTGACTTGTTCACATGGCAAATTATTGCCTTCACTTGTTAAGTCAACCTTTCTGCCTTGAATTTGGCAAAGTTTTTCTGGTTAAAAAGGTGTTGCATTTTTCAGATTAAAGAGCAGTCTTAGTACCTTTTCTTAGTGAAGGTATACACATGTTCACATGATCATCAAGTCAGCCTTGTTTTGTGTCTAGATCCTGCAGTGATAAGTTTTATGATCTTCTTTTGTCCACTGCCTTCTCTTATCCAACACATTTGTAATACTTCGCTGATTTCAAACATGTTTGAAAGAGTCTAGAAGTATCAAAGAAGAGACTTCTTGCAGGCTTGATGAAAATTTGGCCTGGTTAGAGGAGAGAGATTCAGAGAAGGGAGACCTCAGCTGCCACACACTATTTGGCAGCACATGGCCAGCCAGTCAGTGGGAAGGTATTTACAGGCCTCTATGTTAGTGGAGTTAAACTGGGGAGAGTTTTCCTCAAGTTTTGTTTATATCAAACCCCTTTGCACCAAAAATTGATATGAATTCATGCATCAGGAATTTTGCTGTTCATAGAACATTTTCTTTTTATTTTCTAAAATTAATTGTTTTTCACTTATTAAGCTTTTCAGTAAATTACATTTTCTTCTGCTCTCAAGTCCTCTGCGTCTTGTCTTTCCCATTTACCCTCTCCAGATTTTTCAAAACCTAAATTATGCGTACCAGACTGTATGTAGAAAACTGTTACTGATTTTAACAATGCCTTATTCACAACCTTACTTTCTCCTTCTTCAAAACCTTCCAGCTTTTCTTGCTGTAGCTTTGAAAGGTGAGTGTTGCTTATCTGTTGTGAACCCCAGCTAGGCCATGTAGCTGATGATTTCTAATCTGGGTGGTGCCTACCCAGTTTTGCAGACAGAGGCTGTTTCTGGAAACATGACCACGCTTGGCTCTGGACACAGTCTCTGGAATAACATGTGAAGTTTTCCAGATCACTCTATTCAGCCATGGTGGTATTCTCAGCAGAGCAAGAAGCCCTTAGTCGAATTAGTTTTAACTGATAATTATTTTTTCTTTACTTCTACCGAAGTAAAATGCCATGGTACTTCTTTTCAACAGTGCTCATAAACACCCTGAAATAGAAAAGAAGTGAACAAACGACATTGTATCATACATGAGAGATAAAAATTGCATCACTGATGAACTGCTTATAAGACAGCACTGAGGACAATGTAATGATCTTTTAGAATAAATCTGTTCAATTTTCATAACTGACCTTCAGTTAGTCTGCAACAGTGAAAAAAAATTGGTGGCTTGCCTGAGGTCCTACATACATGGTGCCAGATGGTCATCAGTGTCTTTAGAACCATTGTATAGAACCACTTTATGAACATATAACTTTGCATTTAATTTTATTTTCAATTATATTTTCCTTACAAGGAGAATATTCTTAACAAGTTTAGGTTCAACAAAAGCCATTGGATACTCCTCTATGAATTTCCTCTGTAAATTTTGAAACTCTCCATTTTCTGCAGGAAACTGGGATGCCGGTTTTTAAAGGAAAGTCATTATAAAAATCTTCAACACCTTTAAATGAGGTGTGGATATTTCTTTTTTCTCTCCACAAGCTTTTATTAAACATTTCACCAAATTAAAGTGATTCAAATGCTGAAATTTCCATTCACTATCAGCATAGAATTTATGGAATCATGCAGCCAAAAATCTGGAAGACATTGACATAAACTGTATGCCAATCTTCAGCATTTGTAAGTCAGTTTAATCAGGAGGAAACAAGAGACTGTAAAATTGTTTAGACATTCAAATAAGTGAAAATTAATTGTGAGGAAATTTTTCTAACTCCATTCACTAAAAAAATTCAATCAACAAGATGTGCTTAAGGTATCAATTGAAGTGAGCATCTAGCAGTGTACTGTTTTAATTAGGAGATGGCAGTTTCAAATGCTACTTTTGAATCCAGTCCAATGTTTTCAGTGTACACAGACTGTTTCCAAAACACACTTTAAATACTAGAGCTTCAGCTTGGGTTTTAAGTACTGCAGTTTGATGAGTTGTTCTGGTCTGGGGCTAGTAAACAAGTCTAGAACTTGCTGGATTTCTCCCAGCAGAAAAATCGTCATCCGCTTACTTTTAATGTTGTCTGGATTTGTCAAGTCTGTCCTGCAATCTGTGTCTCTGGGATAACATGCAGTCATCTCATGGGAATATGGGAAGATTTTCAGTTGTAATAATAACATTCAAGTGAGCTTTTAGTGAAAAATCTTCCTTGTGGCTACAAAAGAGATCAGTTTCCCTGAAGCTAAATTTTCACAACAATCTGCAAAGTTTTTTGATATATCACTCCTGTTGAATCTTAATAGGGATAGAGTGCTTAGGTCTGTAAAGATGTTTGATTTACATTCAGACCATGGGGCTGGTTTTTTGAGCTTCCCAACATACAACAGATGTACAGGTAAGAACAAACTAGCTTTTGTGTGGATACAGGACAACATGAAATTGCCAGCGTTTGTGATCATGTTGCTCATGGATTTAACTGGTCAAAAAGACCATTTCATCCATGCAATTTTCTTCTGGTTGTTAAGAAGGTGTGCAACATGTGAACAAAAAATTATTCCATGCTGCGCTTAGGCGGAAAAAACCCTGAAGTTTAGAGAGGGAGATGCTTTTTAGTTTTTGTTTTGGTAATTCTGAAATTCTTTTTGTTCCTCTGCTCTTCACCAGCCCAACATATTCTAACATGATCAACATAAATAATATTCACAAAACCCCCACCCTTATTAACATTATACTAGGCAAACACTATACTAGGCAAAATGTCTGTTGGTTTGAGAAGCAGTGTATTTCTCAAAACTTGCAGAGATTTTTGTTTCTGAAGAGTCTGAAGAGCTGCTCAGGCACAGACAGCACTATGGATAGTGAGCGTAGCATGGCAGGCACCTTTTTGCCTCTTTATCCACAAACATATTTGGACAAAAGTCTAAGACACTCACTCTGTGACCTATCAGATGCATTTTTCTAGGAAGGAGATGCTGGTCTCGTCTGCTTTTCTTGACACCTTTAAAAATACTTGGAGACTGAACAGTATCTGTGTTCTTACTGCATTTACTGTAGGAAAGATCAGCTGTCTATGGTCAAAGCTGGGCTCTTTGAACCCAGGCTTACTTTATCTCCTGAAGATATGATGGTGAGTGTGTCACTCTATCAAAAAGTAGATGGGTTTTGAAACGTATGCACAAAAAAGTCGGACCAGAAGGGCCCAGTGTCAGAAGTCTGGAGGTGGATACCACAGGGAGATGGAGAAGGAGGGAGGGGATTATCCAAGCTGCTAGGAAAGCTGAGAAATGGAGCTGAGTCACAAGTTTCTGACCAGGGTGTCTCCAAGTTTCATAGACATTCTTCCCCATCAGGGCAGCAGGCAGCAGGGGCCATGCAAAATCTTCCTGGCTGGATGGGGAACCTTGCTGGCTGGAAGGGAGAAGATATTTCTGATTAGACTTACTCCGTCTGACAAGATCACTACTGTGCGGACTTCTTGTAGCTGTAACAAATTCCTTTCACCCCACAGAGGGGATTTAAGACCTGGTCTCTGGTGGGCTTTTCTTGGTGTGCTGTGTAAAAACTCAGAAAGACTTCCCTTTTGCACTGCAGTACTGCTAGTCTGATTGTTACATGACACTTTTTAAGAGCTATTTAAAGTGTCAGCTGACTGAAATGGGGGGCGGAAAGCCTGTTTTGTATTTTGTCACACAAAATACTATGTTTCTTCTTCACTAGATATAAACATCTAAACTCTTGGTTTTAGTGTGGGCTGAGTCTAAAAGGGGAATTCTTTCACTTTCCAAATTTACAAAGTGTTCTTCCTGAGTGGTTAACTGTTCCCACATTTGTAAAAAGGAGGGAAGAGAAAACTGCAAAAGAGGTTTTGAAAATTGCCCTGGACATTAACTGTTGTTTTCTGACTTTTTTTTGTAAGTCCAATTTTCATAAAGGTTTCTCAAGTCCCAATATTGTGCTGCTCTCTCTTTAATGTCTGCTATGAAAATAAGTTCAATATTGGGAACATTTGTATGGAGTTGGTCTGTTTTGCATTATAAAGCATTTTTGTATCATAAAGCTCTAGACCAGGTCTTTACCTCCGTCATGAAACATAAAGGGACAGAAACTCAGCTGGCCTACATTGGCTTAGTTCCATGGAATTTACTGCTCTAAACAAGTTAAAGATTTCACCCTTTGCAATAAGATTCCTCCTTATGAGATTTATTTTCTTTTGGTTACGTAAATCATCCTTGAAATACAAAAGAAAAAAATTGTATTGATTCAGCCTTGCCTAATTCATGGAAGAAATCTCGTGCATGGCAAATTGCAAAATTGCAGTTCCAGCTGCAGCAGTCTGAAAGTGGCAGGACAACACCACGCTGGAGGGTCTCTGCTTGGGATTTGCCCACATGGCTGGGATAGCTGTAAACTAATTTAAACACCTCCTTGGAGAACACACAGGTAATTGAATCTTAGCTTAAGCCAGTGTGTGTAATAAAATATAGCCCTCTCCTCTGTGCAACCTCCCAGGAGCCCATAGGCAGGTTCTTGTGGCAAATCCACAGGCACTGGCCCTGCCTGGCTCCTGGCCACCCTGGCAGAGCTGCTGCCACCAGCCAGGCATGATGAGGACTGAGTCAGTGACAACTGCAGCAGTGGTGATACCCAGACCCTGGTGCAGCAGCATCACTGCTCACATGGTCCCAAAGCCAGGGCAGCCCACCCTAACCACCACTGCCAGGAAAACCTACTGATTGATTGATTGATTGATTGATTGATTGATTTATGGGTTTATATCAACCAGTCATGCATTATTAGCTAAAATAACAGAAGGACCGGCCTTTCAGGGTGATGGCAGCCACATTTGTCATTTTGTTAGAGCTGGAGCTTGATTTTGACTCCTGCTTGTCAGTTCCTGGAGCTGGTAGACAGCCACATTTTAGGATTAGATGAAGACACCAAAAGCTGAGGGCAGAAACCACGAACTTCTAAGTACCCAGTCTGGCATTTACTTGTACCATCAGACTCCTCCTTCCTTTCTTCAGAAATCTCCTCCTAACTTTCCTGTGCAGTTACCCATACAGTAAACGAGTGCTCCTCTTTATAGGACACTTTCTTGGAGGGCTTGATTATTTTACTGGCTTCCAGAGCTTTTTTTTTTTGGTCCCCTATCTTTCTTTAAAAACTGTCCCAGCTGAGTTGCAGTAGCATGGAGAGTCCCAGCAGAGTGCTGTGGAGCTGCACTCTGCTAAGGCTCTCAGGTCTCTGCTGAGCAGTTGGAGGGTACGTAGGCATGATATTCTGAAGTGGAGTGGACAGATTATTAGCCTTCAAAAAAAAAAAAAAGTAGAAAACATGAAAAACCACTGTTTGAGATGTCTGGAAAATTACTATGAGGCTTTGTGAAAGGGATGAGGTGGTGGTTATAGAGGTTGTTACTCCATGAGCTAAACCGAGAAGGCAGGAAGTTCCCATCAGTTGCTTTGTGGTAGAATAGTCAGGCTGAGCTTTCACTTCATCCTGTCCTTTCTAGTAATGAAGAAAAATATGCACCATTTAAAGTGATAATTTAGGCCAAAAACACAAGCAAAGTCTACGTAAGCAAGTGCTGGAGAAGTGCTGCTGTCTTTAGCTTGGTGCAACTCTTTTTCTATGCATGGGCTTAACCACTGTCAGCAGGAACAGGACATCCTGCTGGATGGGAAAAAATACGGGACAAGAAATCCAGCATGGAGTCAGAAAAGGAAAATTAGTTTAGGACAAACAGCACCTGTCAGTCTCAATGATACAGTCATTCTGCTGCTTGCTATGGCATTTTTCTAGTGCTCATTGCAAGAAATTCACACTCAAAAGGAACTCTGCATAGGCCGGTAATTCTAGCCACCAGCCAAGATCTCCTGCTTTCCCTATAAATGTGGTAATTCCCAAGATATTGAAGTTTTACTTTTCAAGACTATGCACTGAAAACAGAACCAGTCTTGTTTAAGGTTGCTGGGAACAGTTATATCAACCAAGAGGTCAGGAAATGAACTGCACTGGCATGGTACAAACAGCAAAGTATCCTTGCTGCTCTTGGGCTCAGCACAGTGTAACAGGCAGATGAAACCCATGGATCTCCAGGAAAAAGTCCTCACTAAGGGCTAGGCCAGGCCAGGAGTTCGTACTGGGGGAAGGGGATATTTGAGTGACATCTGCAAGAGGCACTGGCTTATATCCAATTCCACCTTGCCATTACTGTATTTACCATCTCTCTCCGGTGCATGTGGTGGTGTCTTTTTCTGTTGTACTTGGAGTGTGGGCTATCTCCTCTACTTACTCTAAATAAAGCAGCATTACTGCATTTTTCTCATTGTCTATATGGAAATTGTAATGTCATTTTTTACTTCCTCCTCTGTAAGGAAGAAGGTGGGAAGATTTTTTTTAAATAAAACATTTGAAAAAAAAAGGCCTACCTAAAAAAAAAAAAAAAAAGAATATAATTTTCCTTCTTGGACTCTAATTTATCTGAAAGCAGCTCAAGTTCCCTTTCTCCTTCAGAGCCCAGGTCCTGTTCTCCATGCATGCCGAAGCACCTCTGGTACAATGTTTGGTTTCACAAGGATTTGCAATGGTATTTGCTTTCTTCTAGCCCATCAAATGCAAAAACTAGTATAATTAAGAAAGCCAAAAGAATGAGGGGTAGTAGTCATGAGGATGCCTGGGAATATAGCCTCTGGCTGCTGCCTTCCGTACCAGGCAGCACTCAGGCAACTTTTTCTTGATATTGCACTCCTGAGATCAGCAGATGCCACGTAAACCTCTGTAAACCACCAGACCATATTGTATATGGCAGTGTTTAGCACTCAAGTGCTGCTTACCTTGTTTCTGAGGTATTTTTAAATTGATACATTGTTTTTTGCATTTTGTTGCTGTGTTTGTTTTTGAAAACCAACCAAATGTGGAATCTGTTTGCAGTTGACAGAAGGAGTTAAATGAAAAACTGTGTTTTCTTCCTTTGATTACCAAGCTCTATCAGATGAAGCAATATCATCTTAAAAGATCTTTAAGTACATAAGCAAATAAGATATTTTATATTAAGGACTTCATAAAAAGTCTTGAGAGAGGCTCTCTAGTTTTCCTTCCAAGTAATCCTGGAGAGTTCACCACTAAAGTCTCCTATTTTGATGTAAATTTCCTGGAGAACAAGGCACCGCAAATTGATTAAGTATTAATTGTGACAGTGAAACTTTCTGTCATGTGGTGTTGAGCTGTGCTGATCTGTAACCTGCATTTGAACACTGTGAAGGAACTGCTTGAATACAGTG
>VYZR01096807.1:10657-23885 GCA_013400675.1 Oxylabes madagascariensis
GGAGGAGGAACCTTAAGGAGCATGAAGGAGAGAATCATGAAACAGGACCCTGAGAAGAGAGAATCCCTGCTGTGAGGTCAGTCTGGGTCTGCAGTCAGAGCCTGTTGTTGGAACCTGCAGTCACAGTCTAGCTGGGTAAAAGCCTGCAGTCAGAGTCTGCAAACTGATCCCTGCAGTCATGGTTTAGCAGGAAATAACCAGCAGTCAGAGGCTGCAAGGGAAACCTCCAGTAGGAGCTTGCTGCAGGCAGAGTCAGTGAATGGTTGGAGTCAGGATGGCTGAGCTGTAAAGAGGAATAAACCAGGATCCTTTTCATGCTGTGTTTAATAAGAAGTCTGCGCCTTGGCTTGTTTTTACTTTTTAATAAGAGGGCTGCTGCAGCACTAGACAACCATGAAATAACTTCCTGTGAAGATTTTTATTTTTAAATCTTGACAGCCAAGAAACAATCAGTACAGTTCTATCTACGAAATGTAATATTGTGTCCCAGTGATTACACTGAAATTAATATTCTATATCAATTAAAATAGATTGTATGTTTTTTGACATGGAGGTGATTATTTTCTGGAATAGTTTCCTGTAGTAATTACGGATATCAATGCGCTTTTTTTTTCATTGTATGGGTGAAATTACATTTCTGTATATTGACAGGATAAAGATTTTGGAAAAAGTCTGCTACATAAAGCACATGATAATCCACCTGCAGAAGTGGATACAAGCCTAAGAATATACCAGCAATATACCTTGGAGAAAGTTTATAAAGGACAAGACTTTTTTTGGGCTTCAGCTCCAGTGGCAGGTGACTACATCAGGTTCACATTTTTAAATCCACTAGAAGTTGAAAAGTAAGTATTACATGATATGGAACATGGAAGCCTACATATATCCAATTTGGAAATGCTTGAGTCTGTTTGAAATTATTGGTGCTCAGCTGTTTGTATAAACCTTTTTACTGAAAAAAATCCATGATTTGCTATTTATCTGTTCTTCTTCTTGAACTCTCTTCCTGTAATACGTTTCTTCATTGTTAATTAGAAAGCTTCTTAATTTTTTTCCTTTTATTTCTTCAGGTGAGTATTTTACACTCTTTCATGATAATTCTCAAAGGAATTTGTTTTTAACTGATGAATTTCATCAATGGTGTCAGTGAAAGCTTTTTTTGTGTGGTTGCCAACAGAAGGGCTTGTTTGCATGATGTCAAGTCTATATCTCCACCTAGTGAATGACAGTTATTACAATAAACACTGGTGTTCTGTAGTAATTATCTGGTTAATGCTTTCTGAAACTTGGGTAGGCTGTAGTTTTGCATGTTCCTGTTACTGAGAAGCTGCATTGGATGAAGCTAACTTACACCTGGTATTGTCTAATGGCTGGTCCCAGCCCCATTACATTGCTAGTCTGTGAAAATATATGGTTAATCCTATAATATTTGGTGGTTTTAAGCCTTGAATATTTGATATCAGAGGAGAGAGTTTGTTGATTTAAATTATCTTAGTTCTTTCTGGATCTAAAACCCTGAGAACTCTTAATGCCAGAATTTTAAAACCAAACAGAGATTTTTGTTCTTAGATGTTTTTGCTTGGATTCTTGTTTGGCCAATGCTCTTGCTTTATTGGCTGTAAAGGAAATTGTTTAGAAGCACCTGAGCTGACCAGTACTGATAAAAGAGGGGAATTCTCCTGGCATGTAGTATATGGCCTAGTAGAAACAGAAATTTTTGCTGCCACTCACCTTCCAGTAGCCCATTCCACTTCAGTCTTACAATTGTAGGAACAGATCAGAGGGCAGATCTTCCTTAACCATTTAAACATGGAAAGTTAATTTATTTGGAACTTGAGCACTAAAAAGGCGGAACACTTGCATTTGTGATCCTAGAGAAAGGGGGTTTAAATATTCTGTTTAAAATAAAAATACTATATTATGGTTTGGTTTATAATTTCAAGGCCTATTTCTGTTTTCTATAGCCCAAAAATACATAAAGAAAAGGTATCTGAAACTTTCCTTCAAAACTGGAAAGAATTGCTTCCCTAGAACTCTTCTAAAGTATAAAATACCTGGAAATAATACACCTTTATCATTAGGTACTTGTTCAGAAGTGGAAACATGGAGCACCCTGGTGATAAACTGTTTAATACTACTGTGGAAGTGTTGCCAGCTGATGTAAGTCTCTCATTTAGAACTATATTTCATTTTCAGAATGATATTCAGCATAAAATGTCATACACTAGAAAATACTTCTTGAAATGTTATTGTTTTATTTTTTTACAGGAAATGCTAAGAAAAGAATTGGCTGATAATGGAAGTAAATTTAATTACCCAGCAACCAAAGATGGATATTTAAAAATAGGTAAATTGTTTATTTTCACTTCAAAACCAGAAGTTTTGTTCCTATATATAAAATGTTTCTGCTCTTAAGGATTTCATTAGCTCTNACCTGGGGGTAAGAAGGTAGAGAAAATCAAGAGTAAAGTTTAGCCCAAGAAGAAGGGAGGATTGGGGGAAGGTGTTCTTAAGATTTGGTTTTATTTCTCATTACCCTACTCTGATATGAATAAATAATTTTCTTTTCCAAGTCAAGTCTGGCTTGCCCATGACAGTAACTTGTGACTGATTGATCTCTCCTTGTCCTTATTTCAACCCATGAGTCTTTTTCCAAAACATTTTTTCCCTAATCTATTCCTGGTTTNGTTTTGTTCCTATATATAAAATGTTTCTGCTCTTAAGGATTTCATTAGCTCTGTGATAAATTCAACATTCCAAGGTGAACTAGTAAGGAAAATAAACCTTTTGCATTCCTGCATATTGTAGTGTATGGTGTTTGACCAATGACTCCCCTATTTTGGTTTAAATACGACCAGTGGCAAAAGCCACGACATCTAATTAGAAGGAGAACTAATTACAGTCCCTGTAAAGGGTTTGCATGGCAAGGTTTTGGTTGCTGGGGTGGGGGGAANTTAATTTATAGTTTGTAATTTAGAGCTTTTTCACAAGGTTGCTTGGAAGTATATTTCATTCTAATATACATTCATATGGGTCTTGTATCTTTTTTTTTTTTTTTTTTTAGGGGCTTTTGAAAATGGCATTGCAGAAGGCAGCATCAGTCAGTCAATAGGAAGAATACAGGCTATTCGTTTATCAGTCACTTCTGATTCTCCGGTCTGGGCAATACTGAGTGAGGTAAGCATGTCAATAAAAGCATTTTTGTTATTCATTATTCAATGATTTTTGGTTCTTCTAATCATATTGTATTGCCAATCATTCATCTTATTTAATTTTGATTAGAGTTTTGTGTGGACAAACACAAGTGAAGATTTATATTAATTATTTCAGGACAGAAGTTAAATGTACTTCATTGAAAGTCCTGGAAATGCTCNTGCTGGGGTGGGGGGAAACTACAGGGATGGCTTCAGCGAAAAGTTGCCAGAAGCTTCTCTTATGTCCAGTGTAGCCAATGGCAGCCAGCTCCAGGACAGACCTACAACGGGCCAAGGCTGAATCCATCAGGGACAGGGGTGTAGTGTATTGTGGGATAACACATTTAAAAAAGGGGGCAGAAGAGCTCTGTGTAACAGCAATTGCAGCTGGAGAGACGAGGGAGAATATGAGAGAAAAAACTGCAGGCACCAAGGTCAGTGAAGAAGGAGGGGGGAGGATGCCATTCTGAGGAGGCAGGAGGAACAGAGACAACATGTGATGAACTGACCATGACCCCCATTCCCTGTCCCCTTGCACACCTGGGGGTAAGAAGGTAGAGAAAATCAAGAGTAAAGTTTAGCCCAAGAAGAAGGGAGGATTGGGGGAAGGTGTTCTTAAGATTTGGTTTTATTTCTCATTACCCTACTCTGANTAGGACTTGGGTTTTGACAAACAAAGCTTTTTTCAGTTACTATCTTGGATATTAATTATATTATGTCAACATTTTCAGATGAACCTCTAAATTTTTAATTCTTCCAAGCTTTTTCTCAAGTGTTTAAATGTCAGTAAGTCCATAAATAAAAAATACTCAGCAGAAGTCACTGAAGAGAATTACTACAGCCCTAAACACTAGCCATAGCTGGAAGAAGGGAAAAACTAATGTTGTAGGAAAAGCTCCTGCAGATTTTAGAAAATAATAGATTTTCTTTTTTTCTCCAGGTACTTATCAAGACATCTGAAAACTGAGAAAAATACATTTTTGATGTATCACTTGTTATATATTGCTTGAAAACAAGGCTGACTGCAACAACAACAACAAAAAAGGACTATGTCAAAAGATCAATTCCACACCAATCTAATTATTAATACTCTGTATTAGGAAAGAGTTGAGATAAATCTTAGGTCTTTATATGACAAGGTATATGAAAAGAATGTTAGTAATTTCTATAAAATGTTTTTGAGTAATAGGTTATGTATAAAAATCACACCTTAGTTTGGCAACATTAAATAGATGTTATTATAAACAATTGATAAGGCATTATAGCCTGCCTCAGGGACTAAAGCATAAAGGTATAAGAAGTTTCGCCAGAAATAAAAATACAGGCATTTTTGAAAAATAGTAAGGACATGGCATTCAGCTCCATTAAAAACACTGGTCAATTTTGTAGGGAAATTAGAACTGAAGGAAAAGTTGTCAATATTCATTGCAAGTATTTAAAGTAGTTCACAGGAACAACTTCATGTTATGAAAATTGATCTCAAACTTAATACAAATATGTTTCAGCCTTAATGTAGCATAAGTTATGTTAAATATTTTTAAATGAGAAGTGCCTACAAGTTGCCATTTAAGTAACTTGAAATTTATACAGGTATTTTTTGGAAGATTGTAAAACTTCTCAGTGAATTGTGCATTGAATTAATTACAGGAAATAAGGGTATTACGGGTGACTATATTTTTGTAGAAAGAAAATCTATTTAAATAAAATTTTGGATCCTAGAATTTGATAATCAGTGTGTACTGATATTTCAATCCTTGTCGCAAGTTCAAATTGAACATAAAAAGTAAATAAAAATTGAATTTAAAGTTTGTTTGAAAATAAAAAGTAAACCACAGTAGTCGCATTTGAAAAGTTTTTGAGAAATGACAATCCACCTTGGACATCTGCCTGTTAATGGGCAGAATTCTGGTATCACGTCCTTAGCATGTGAAGCACCACTGCACCCTCATTCCCCTGCACAGGCATTGCATCCTGACAGCAGCAAATAAACTGCAATATGTGGATTTGTATTCAGTGGGTTACATTAATGTAGAGCTGTATTCCTAATGCCACTGTGTTTTTCATTTAGAATGAGATGGAATTAATTTTTTTACATTAAAGCAGTTCAGAAGAGTGGGTTTTTTTTCAAAGACAACCTCTAGTAATATTTTGATAATATTGCTTAGAGGTTTATTTTATTTATTTAGACTTTTACGTACAGGATTGTTTATAATGTGGTGCTATATATATGTGCGTGTAGATATATGTACATACATATATTGGACCAAATATTGCAGCCTTCATTAGGTTAAGGATTTTAATGCCAGTTAAGAATTAGTGCAGTAATCCAGCATGCTTAGAGATATACTGGGGCACACCTTTGTCCCTCAGCACTTACAGTGAAAACATAAAACCTTATTTTGCCATTGCTTTCTCTTCAACAGATTCACCCTTGGGAGTAGTGTCTGCATTCAGAGTGCCCTACGCTCACTTGTTACAGGGCAGTGTCACTAAGAAGGAAATTCCAGAGCAATTATTTAAATCAGGAAAATATAGAATATACTAAAATATTCTGTATTTTATTTTCTAAAATATTCTAATATACTAAAATCTCATTTGGTTACAAAAGCATCTTATTTTCACAGTGAAATGAGATTTCTCTCTATTTGTTGAAGTGTACTTTCAAAAAGCTCATCAGAATATTTGAAATTATATTAGGAAATGACTGGACTTAAAAAATATATTTTTAAATGAAATTTTTCATTCTGTGCTGCCGTCTTGGTGCTTCATTGCTTGTTTCTGTTTTTACATATTTTACATAACAGTTGCAATCACAGAATGCTCTTCCCATCACTCTGATGTGAACGAGGTTTTAGTTGATGTTGTAAATAATTTTAGTGCTTCACAAGAACCAATACTTCTTCCCTGTGCTTTCGCAAGAGCAGAGGTTTCTTGCACAGTCTGCAGAACCACTATAAAACCAAAGGACCCTCCTCAGAGGAATTCTAGATTTCCACTGAAAAAGCAATAGTGGAAAAGCGAGTATTCTAGCCCCAGGAAGTTTATGACCAGGGAGTGCAGTGGAAGAATACTTCAGCAATACCACTTCTGCGTGGCAACAGGCACCACTGGTGCGTGAATTAGCTGGGCTTGTTAACAAGGAGTGGTTACAGAACACCTGCAGCTTCCTTTTCACCCTGCAAGCAAGATCTTACCTGTGGTTTTCCATGTAATAAACCTATGCACTGAACCTTCACACACCAGATCAAAGGCTGAATAGAAGCCTTCCCCTAGGAAGACTTCAGTTCAGGTTCAGGGAATAAGGAACTTCCTCCAACTTTACGAGTAACTGCTTCTGAAGTCTAGGCATTGTGATTGTGATTACCCAAGGTGGTAAACCATAAGTGAAAAAAAAACTCCAATAAGAGTTTCAGATTACAAACCAGATCACCAGGCTCACTGAGTGGGAAATTTTACTTCAGTAATTTCATGTGGTTTAAAACATAAGGCTCAAAAATAAGGTCTACCTCAGGCTCATTGGGCATGTACTTAATCATGTTCAATGTCTGTGTGGTAAGAAACCACAATTTTCAAGCTAGTTTTGTTACCAAAATACTCTGAAAAACATCGGGAAAAATAAGCTCCCTCAATACTGTCTATTTTTTGTTAGGGAGGGAGGCATTGCTTTATTCTTGGCCAAGAGGCGTGTGCGACTGACAGAGTTTCAGCCTCTGTGTGGCACAGATACAAAACTTTTTCACTTATTTATACACTTCTAGCAAAGAAAGGAATTAACGCTCATTGGTTCCCAGTTGCATAATTCTCTTCATTAATTAGTATTCCATCTTCTATTGGTTGTTTATTTCGCGCTCTTTGTGCTCATTTGGTCCACATTCTTTAGTCCTTTTATCGTCTTTTTCTCAAATGGGAAGTCCCCAGATTTTCAGGCTTTAATCCCCTGTCTTCTGGTTACTTCAGTATCCTTGAAGACTCTGTGAAGAAAAGTAGTGCTGGCTAAAAGCCGGATTGCTTACAAATAACTAATCCAACTAATTAAAAATCAGTTAAGAAACATACGACTTTCAGCATTTCAATTTTAATAATGTTTTATTCAAACAATGTTGATTTTCACTGGAGCTCAGCTCTTCATTTCTCTGGATGATGTGTCTCCATTCTCGTCGTAAATCTTTTTAGGGATTTTTGAAAGGGGCATGCCAGCATTCGTCTTCACTACAAAAGGCAGATGGGAACTTGGCTTTAGTATTTTATTTAAAATGTTTTTTATTTCGCTCTGCTTTGCGGTACGTATATTCACGCGTCAGGGTGAGCGTCCAGCCGTAACTAAGGCTTTCGTTAATGCGAGGTTACGAGTTGGAAAATCCTTTTCCTGGCCGCTCTCTGGCTGCAGGAGTGCGGGGCACGGCGACGGCCGCTTCCCGCTCCCGGGGGCCGCGGCCACACCGGCAGAGCCGCCCTCAACGGCGCCGACGGCCGAGGGGCGCGGCCGGCCATTGGCTGAGGCGCCCCGCGCTGGGCGGGCCGGCAGCCGCGGCTCCGGCCGCGCATTGGCTCTCGCTCAGGACGGGCGCCTCCGATTGGCGCGGCTCGCTGNAATTTCACATTCGACATCCATTCCAGCACAGGGTGCTCAGCATCTCAGGTAAAGGGAGGGAAGTGCAGTTTTCACAGCCCAACAAAAGAAAAATTTCAAGTTGCGTAAGAATTCTTGCGGGCTTTTCGTGGAGCAGTTTCAGCTGGATGTTGTCTCAGGTTGATGCCCATGTAGCAGAATGGGGGAGGAATACAGCAGCTCGTGGTTACGGATGGAAGAAGGGGTATGTGAAAAAATCCTCCACTTTTCGTGGCCATGGATGGAATTGATACTTGGCTCTATGAAAAGCCCATGTGTTGATATTGCATGCAGGAGCTTTGGACTTCGGAGTGAGAATGGCTGTCTTATTCCCTTTCTGCTTGAGAATTCAAAACTCTTAGAGTTACACGGAAAAGGCATGACCGAAATCCAAAAAAAAGTTGGTAATCTAAAAGATCCTGACCTCTTACTTAGTTCTGCAGCAGATAGAATAATGATGCCACTAACCTGTGGCATGTGTACAATACACAGAAGACCACGGTGCAGAGTTACAAGGGTTGACACATTTGCACTGTGCAACCCAAATCAAATCATTCATTTGGGGAGGGACATCAGGAGGTCTCTCCTGACTTGCTGCTCGCAGCTGGGGCAGCCTTGAGGCTGGTCCAGCTTGCTCTGAGATTTCATCTAGACTGTCTTGGAAAAGCCCAAGGTCTGAGACCACGCAGCCTGTACCGCTGCTTACCTGTCCTCGTGGGGAAAAAAATTCTAGTATCCAGTCAGAGTATGTTTTCAGCTTATGCTATTGTCTTTTATAAATGCTAGTCTATGTCTCAGAAAAAGTAGCATGTTACTTTAGGTGCAATATTCTGCTGATGTTGCAGCACTGTTGCTGGTCCCTAGAGCATGCTTTGCAATAGAACTGCTGGCTTAAATGTCCTCCTGTTGTGTGGCTGTGCTGTGGTTACCCAGGGTAAAAAGTGACCAAGCTATGCAAAATGTATGTTTAAAATTACAACTCTGTGTTTAGATACATTGACAAGACTGCTAGTAAATATGTTTGGGGTTTCAGGAGAGCCACAGACTCTTTAATTTGCATTGTTCTGCTGGGGAAGTTTTAACAGTGGGAATCCTTTTGGCTTATTTTCATTGCCACCTTGAAAACAGAGTAAAAAAAAAGTGTCTCATAGGTCTTCATGCGTTAATTAGGAAAGTTCAGTAGGTTTTAAAGATAATTAAATCTGTAGTGTGAAGTTCTGTTTTGTGACCAGAAACTCATCTTTCAACTCTTAGTTGAAAGATTTATTTTATATTCTAAGACTATAGTGTGGCAGAGTTCACAAAAGTGAAAGATATCATGGGTTGGTTAAAACCATCTTTGCCTGGCATTTGAGTGATAACTTTAATTGGTCTTGATAACATATTTCAGCATTTCTGGGGTTATTTTAAAAGTGTATCCAAAGTTCAAAGGTTAAAATGTGCCTTCTCTTCGTGAAGGAAGAAGTAAGAGATAGAATTGAAAGCTGAAAGAAATTAGGGAAGTCCTAGATAGGATCAGGGTGTAGTGATAAGATTCAGGGGGAACAAAGTGAAAGCATCAGAAATTTTGGAAGGGAGCTGAAAGGTGAGCACCAGTGTGACTTCTTGGCTGCCCTTGTTAATCTGTGTATGGAACAAAAGTCAGTGGGGCTAATTACAGTAAAATTACAGCTATGTGAGTGAAAAGCATTTTGGATCATACACAAACACACCTGAAATGTCCTGGAAGAGAAGGTTGTACCTCTTCCTGTGCTTCAGCAGATGCAGAGACCATCTGCACGACAAACTAGCTAAGATAAGGTAGGCAAGCTGCCTGCTAAAAATGCAGGGTTGATACCTGGTTAATATATGACACTTTGCTAGGAGCTAAGGAGCCCAGAAGGTATTGATATGGAATACTTTGCTTGTCCTAATAAGATGATTAAGGAAGGAGAAAATGAGGTTGGTGAAACTGCTACTCCTCAGGCAAAGGTGTTCAAAAATACACCATAAGATTAAATGTTCACTTGTGATAAACTCAATTACTTTAAATCTTCAGGGCAAGATTATTTTAAGTTCTAGAACTGCTAAGGAGGTCTATGACTTAGCAATATTCCTAGTTTTTAACTAAAATTTAAAAAAAAGTCAAATACAAAACCCTAGTAAAATTTGCAGATAACTCTTGAAATGCATCACCTGAAAAAAGAGGGAACCACAGACTCGCCATCTTCAAGCAAGGTTGTAAAGTCCCACAAAGAATGGCAGGAATTGTGGATAGCAGTGGGGGAGAAAATAAGAATGGTAATATGATTAATGTAGTTTTGTGGAAAATAGGTGTTAGTCCCCAAAAAAGAGGCTTTTGATTATTTCCTAGTATCGACATAGTACTACTGTGTGAAACACTTCTTTATGATAATCCTGTGTTTCAGCTCTAAATATAATCAGTGGAGTTAATATTAAATTAATAGACCTTAAAAGAAATAAAGCCCTGATACTGTTTGATCTCTTTATGTGTTGCTTGATAAAACTTGCAGGTGTTAAAAAATGAATGATGAAATAATTATTGGTGCAGTTACAATGTTTGAATTGCTTGCCAAATTTGATAAAACCAGGAAGAACGAAAGAGATTCACACTTCAATATTAGATAATACCTATAATTGCTGGGGTATTTAGATTGTAGTGGTAAACAGTTTAATCTCTAAGGAGTGATGATGTAACTGAGAGGGTGGCTGCTTTCTCAGGTGCAAAAGGCACCTCAGTGCCAGAGCATTTGGTATAACTGGTAGTGCCTACAAGTAATGCAAGGCTTGAAAATGTCTTACAATAGCAAAATAAATACCAGCATTTATTTAAGCTTACTGTGAATAGAAATTAGTAAGGAGTGATAAATACCTGTGCAGAGGTGTCTAGAATCTGTCTTCATTCTGTTTCCAAATTCAGACAAAAACAATTTCAGAAAAAAGCGTTTTTTTCAAGATCTTTGAGGAAATTTTGCATAGGCATTTTTGACGCTGCACTTCCTCAAACCACTGGGTACTCTAACGTAAAATTGGATTTGTATGTCTTACAGATGTCAAGCAAAAAATACTGGGCAACAATCTTTTTCACAGCAGATTAGATTGAGAGGCTGGGGCAGTTGTCTGCTATTGACATTTATACAGATCAGAGATTTTCAGGTTTCCCTGAAATTAGGAAAGTATTTGCATTTAAGCTAAAACTCTTGCTCTACCTAACTTAAACTTGAAAATTACTGGATAATAATTTTGAAACAGAAAATATTTTCTGAAACCATCTTACACTTTCTTTTGGCACTTAAACTGAAGCCAGTATACACTCTACACTTATCTAAACATAGTCATTGGAAGTAGGGACAAATACAAATGCAATTCTGGCAGTGCATAATAATACATTCTAAATCTATAATTTTATTTTTCCTAATGAATGGGATGTTACTTATTGCTGCATTGTAGAGACTGATTCAATTTAATTACTTGTTCAGGCTATTGATGAATGAGAAAAATAAAAGCAGGCTTGCTTAGTTCTTCAGAAAGCATGTATATTGCAGTCAGATTCTTGCTAGATTTGGCAAGGTAAAGGAACAGGCTACAGGCACTTCCACAGGAAAAACAGGAGGAAAAAGAGAGTCTGAGTCAGAGCTCAGTAATAAAAAAAAAAAATCTAAAAAGCAAATTAAGATAGTATTATGGTGACAAGACTTTCTGATAGTTATTTCTCATTATTTTAATGGGAATTTTTTCTTCTTTTAGATAAAGTCTGGGGTGAAATTGAAATACTATTGATAATATCCTTGAAATGATATTTAAAATCCAACACTTTCAATTCTTCAGGTAAGCAAGATGCACTTCCAGTGGGACTGGGTGTGCTTGGGTGTCCTGATCATCAGCTCAGTGACTGCAGGAAAGGAAGACGAAGAAAATCTGGATGCAGATGTTGAAGTGGAGAATTTCGACAAGCAGTCCCAAGAAGCTGATGTTGACAGAGATAAATCTTCAATAGAGGTAAGATTACAGAAGTCTTTAGTTCAAACTGGTTAAATACAAGATGCATGGTTATAACTAGAGCAAGTTAATCTGCATTTGACAGCTGAGTGGGTCTCCCGTATAGCAGTCTGAGTTTTTCAGTTGCTGTATGTGACATACAGGACAAACTTAATGAATAATTATCTTACACCCAAGTGTAAAATCTCCTGCCTGTGATTGATAGTCATGAAAAAGGTTTTCCTTCAGTCTAGATATAGAAACTTTTGTTGCAAGTCCTAACATGCCACTTCTAAAGAAGCAAATGGAAAGCACATTGGTCTCGCTGAGACTTGGACTTTGGACCAGTTTCTTGACTTCATCAGGCACAGCTGCCTTTATTGCCAGGAAATCTGTATGCTGTTCTTCAAAATAGATGTGGAAACAGAAGAATGGAAAACATTCAAAGAAAGAAACGGGAAGGAAGCAGATTTGGTGCAAGTTCAGGAAAAATTTTGGGGTTTTGTTTCACATAAGATGTAACAAAGCTTTAATTATGAGCTTTGAACAGAGAAAGCAACTTTTAAAATTCAGAGATGTGAAATTGCTCATTGTTGGAGGGATGCACACAGACTGTTAAAGTGTGGGTGAGGGAGAAGGGGTTTTATGCTACTAGCTATTTCTAATGAACAAAATGTGTTGGTCTGCCTGGGTGGATTACTTCTGGAGATAAGAGACTGGATTTCAAATGAAAAATTGCAATTAATGTTGGGACGTGCCATCTGTACATATCTCTTAGGTTGTGTACCAGACTCCAAAGCCAACTGGGGAAGTGTATTTTACAGAAACCTTTGATGAAGGATTGTCTAGGTAAGCTTACGCCTTAAAATTATAAACTTTTACTTTCAGCAGTTTTAACTTACAGTGGCAGGACTTTGTATTCATTTTTCTGCTTCTATCTTTATAAAAATTACATTTATGAGTATTAGAATTGGAAAGGCTATTAATGCTTGCTCCAAATACATCATAATGTTAAGCTGGACACTTAACATTTCAGATGTATTACTTTTTGGTGTGTGTTTTAGGGAAGCTTTTAATAAACTCTGAATTTGTGGACGTTAAGAAAAATAATAGAAAGATTTAGCCAGTTGGGTTTAACAAGCTGAGAGGTGAAGTGCCGTTACATTTCAGTAGCAAAGTCTTNAAGTGCCATTACATTTCAGTAGCAAAGTCTTTCTTTTCACATGATCAATTCTAAATGTTAAGTGCAAAAGCAGCACGTGTGATGACAGAAAAAGTTATTAAATAGAGGAGGTGATAATGGTTGTTAAAAAAACCAAATAAACAAACCACTGAAAACCTTGATTAACAGATGCAAAGATTTAGTGGAGGTACTTAAATGACATCATTCATTCAAGTTTCTAGCTTTTTGGGATTGTTCAAAGATTAGTTTGTCTTCCTACTAAAA
>VYZR01096813.1:0-17826 GCA_013400675.1 Oxylabes madagascariensis
CCATTCCAGGATTCTGTGGTTTCAGAGTGACCCTGCAGCCACCCCACACCCACAGGGCTCCTGTTCCTCATCCCCTGTTCCCCCACACTTCCCTTCTGCCATCTCCCCTCTCCAGAGGGAAAAGAGCACATTCCCTTATTGCAGAGGCAGATTTTCCCTGAATTTTCCAGGAGCTGTGGATGGAAGGAACTGCTCATGAATTGATCCCAGTTCTCCAGCAGCTCAGAGCCTTGCCTTGCTCTACACCCCCTTTTAGGATGAGTAGCAGCGTAAAGGAGAGTCACAGCAATATCCAAGCTGACTTAAATCAAAATGTCAATGCATTTTAATGATCTGCTGAGGAATAGTCATGAAATCCCGTGGTTTATATAATGCAGATAATCACTTTTCTGTCAAAACTATTGACACACATTCATTTTGACTGATCAGCATCGTGTCGAAACTCCTGGTGGGGTTTTTGAATCCCAGGCTTTGAACCTCCTGGAAAACAGTAAGTCAGAACCAAGTCACTCAGCACCAAAATTGAGATAAAATTGAGATTTTGGGCTCATTTGGCAGTGCTTGCCTGCCATCCCCAGCGGGTTTTTAATGTGCAGACATGCAAAATTTGGGTGTGTGCTGCCCATGGTCGAGCACTGCTGTAGCCCTGATTTAATGTTTTGGTTTCTAGAAATTATTTTCCAGGCAATTTTCTGTAAACAAGAGAAATGTTTCTGTAACTGTACCTGTGTTTATCCATTCTTTCTCACAAGAGACGTTTCTTGACCAACATCTGTTTTAACCAATGTGATTGAAGGGGTTTGCCTTTGTTTCACCAATCAAATTGGTCTGTGTAAAATAGTACATAAGAGAGTCACATCTCACAGAATAAAATTCATTTTTCTAGCCTTCTGATCGAGAGTCTGTGCCGTTGTTTGATGCTCAACAACGACACAGCTACTAAAACATTTCTCTTGTTTACAGAAAGTTTCCAGGGAAAAGAATTTCCCAAAAACCAAAACATTAATCCAAGGCTACATAACTGTGCCTATGTTTATCCATTTTTTCTCACAGGAGAGGTTTCTTGATGAACATCTGTTTTAACCAACGGGATTGAAGGGGTTTGCCTTTGTTTCACCAATCAAATTGGTCTGTGTAAAATAGTATAAAAGAGAGGGACATCCCAAAAATAAAGAAGTCATTTTTCTTCTAAGCCTTCTGAAAGATCTCGGGGTCTGTGTCGTTGTTTGGTGCAGAACAGCGATACAGTGCCTGGTGTTGGAACAGCTCAAAGCAAATCTCCACAGTCACTGTTGTCTTTTCTGTTTGTTTTTGCATCCTGTGAGCAGAGGGATCGTGGTTTCTGGGCAGACAGGGCTGTGCAGAGCTCTCTGCCATCCCTCTGCGCTCAGTAATTCCCAGTGCCTGCTGCTTCCAGAAGCCTTTGAAGTCCAGGCTGCGCTGAGGGAGGAATGAGAGGTTTCGTGTTGATCCCGACAACTGCTCGAGCAAAGGCTGATCTCGGAGTCAAATCACGATCCCTCAAAAGTGCAGCTGGGAGTTAAACAGCTCCCTGCTCTGAACAGCCCCCTTAAAATGCTTGATGCAATTTTAAATGCATTGTTGTTGTTGTTGTTGTTGTTGTTTTTCCTGGTGCACGAAGAGAGGAAGCCAAGTTCATCCCAAAATCATTGGAAAGGGCCAAGGTTAATGCTTGGCCTTTCCTAAGTGGTCACAGCTGATCAGGGGGTAGAGGCTGCCCAGACTGGGGCTGTGGGGATTTAATTCCTGGAGCTAAGAATCTCAGCCCTAGATTTGAGCCCCTCAGCCCTGGAATTGAGCATTTCAACCCTGGAATTGAATATTTCAACACTGGAATTGAATATTTCAACCTTAGCACTGAGCCCCTCTATTGCTGTTGTAAACTAAACAACGACACAGACTTTCGATTAGAAGGCTATAAAAATGACTCTTTATTTTTGAGATGTGTTTCTCTTATATAGTATTTTACACAGACTAATTTGATTGGTGAAACAAAGGTAAACTTTTTAAATTACATTGGTTAACACAGATGTTCATCAAGAAACCTCTCCTGTGAGAAAGAATGGATAAACACAGGTACAGTTACAAAAACATTTCTCTTGTTTACAGAAAATCATCTGGGCAAAGAATTTCTAGAAACTAAAACATGTCAGGCATTAAATCAGGGCTACTCCCCTCAGCCCTGGGATTGAGCCCCTCCACCCTGGAATTATTTCAGCCCCAGCACTGAGCCCCTCAGCCCTAGAACTGAGCCCCTCTTTAACCCATAGGCCATCCCAATTCTGTGTTCTCTTGAGATGTTATCCAAATGCAGATTCCTGGCATTTTTAGACACACACTACACAGGCCATATTTGCCCCTGAAGCCATGAAAAGCTGCAGAAATCAGATTTTTCTTCCTGCTTTGCCACTCCTGCTCAACCAGTGCTACCAGGGCCCTGGTGGGGGAAGGATATTGGATATTTATCACTCAACACACAGCGTTGTGCCTGTGATAAGCAAAGATTTATGTTTTAATCTTCGAGATTCCAAATAATTTCCCAGGTTGCAGCGAATTTCTCACAGCTGGGTCAGCTCAGGGATGGGGTTGAGCTGAACATGCAAATATTTTGCAGCTCTGCCTGTGCTGGGGTTACCTTTTGGAATTTGTCTGTCCTAACAGCAATTCTGCACATTGAAGGTGCTTTTGCTCCGTGGTATTTAAGCCTCTGAGGTAAAGGGGATAAAAATCCAACTGCTTATCCCTGCAGTGCCTTGTCAAAGCAGAAGTTGTGCATCTGGCTGATTACAAGCTTTTTCACTTGCTCTAAAAAAACCTGCAGTGCTCTCTCCCTCAAGTTTTCACACAGCAGTGGTTGATGTTCTCCAGCATCTTTCAGCTTCAGCTCCTATTTGTTCAGTGAAGGCCAAAATCTGTGCGTGCAACTGCTGGAAAATGTCCTTTCCTGTTGTATCCATCCTTAATTCTGCCCTGCTGCGTTTCCCCTGCTCTGTGTGTGTGTGAGGGTGAGAAATGCAGTTTCCCTGTGGATTTCCTGACAGTCAGGGGCTGCTGGACGGGGTTTGCAGCTCCCCCCTCCAGGTTCCTGGTTGGAACCCCGGGCACTGAGGATTTCAGGCTCTCTGTGCTGACAGGCACTGACCCCCAAGCAAACACTGCGCTGACCTGAGGCCGTGGAAAAGGCTCCCAAAATTGAGTGACAGCGCTGGGATTGTGGGTGTGGGGTTTGAATAGAAGTGTGGGATATCACAGGGTGCAAAACTTAGAGTTTAAGGGTTTAGAATATAATAATATATATAGACCAGGATGGAGGTTTTAGGGTGTAGGTTAAGTTCTTCTTCTTTCACCTTCTCCATGGGTCTGGGTGGTTTTTTGTAATTGGGTAGAAAAATCTGCATTGTGGGCCAGGGGTGGTTGGTTATTGGGTTAAAAGTAAAAATAATTTAGGTGTCATTTCATAATTGGACAGTTTGTGCTTAAACCTTGGAAAGAGTTAGAGCCATTTTTCACTTTGTTAGCCGAAACTCACAGCCTGTGAGAGTGTAACACAGATAAGAATTAATAAACACCTGAGCCCCAACACGAACTGCGTCTCTCGAGCATTAATCCCATCTCTAACAGAAGAAAAGAAGATAACAAACCCCCAGTTCCTCCTTCCTGCAGGGTGGCAGTGATGCTTCCAAAACCCTCTGAGCAAAGTTCGTGGTGATTCAGCAATTGCTGCACCTGGAGTTGAGCTGTACTCCAGGTTGGGAATTACTACATCCCTCCTACTCCTGAGCCCGAGCTCCAGGTAGTTCAGAAAATAACCATTGGTGCTCATACTCATCTCTGCATGCATTTATCTCTTGCAAAACCCTTTCATGAGGGGCCAAGTGGTTTTTTTGCCCGAGACTTTGTTCTCCAGAACCTGCTCGCACAAATCAGCATAATGCCCCAAACATGCTGCAAACACAAATGAGATTGATATGAAAGAGCTCAGTGAGCAGCACTTTGAATGGGGTCCATAATGGGCTTTTTAATTAAATGAATATAGTCATTTCATCGAGGCAGTTCTCATTAGTGGGCCAATATTGAGCTGACCATTTCCTCCTAATTGCATTGTGTTTTTCTACAAGAGGCTCTGGTTTGGGGTTGATTTGAATAGATTGATATGTGATTGTGCCTTGACACCTGGCGCACACAGAAAAGGTGAAACAGCTCTGCTTTCTAAATGAAGCTGTTAAATATTCCGTGGAACACGGGAGAGTTGTTTACTGTAGCCTGGCTTGACCGGGCATGTCCACATTGCCCTGCTGCAGTGTTTATATAACTCCAGATATTTACATTTCTTTGCCCAGCAGAGGGAATTTATTAAATCCATTGTGTTCCCACTCGAAGGATGAGACCTGTTCTCTGGTGCATGGGGGAGACTTCAAGGGACTGTGGATTTCCTACCAGAACTCAAAATTTTCCTTCTATATATTTTATACAGGAGTTCTCTCTTATCCTTTACTGATTTAACAGATCATAATTCGGTCCACACAAAAATATATTTCCTTCTTTTCCAGAGTCCTTCTGTCCTGTTTTTTAATACTCAGAAATACTGATTGTCCTTGGATCAAACCTGTGAAACAGCCAAGGAGTGACCTGGAAAAGAGGGTGAACTCTTGGGAGACTGGGAATGTTCGAGGAACTCTGAGTTCAGCACCCCAAAGTCAGACATAATTCTGTTCCCCCTGCAGGCCCTGCCCTTTCACAAGGAAAGGAAATAATTCTGTCCCATTTCATCTTCTTTGGTGCTCCTGCTTTACTGGGGAAGCTCACTCTGGAAATTCAGTGGGAGCAGTGAACAAAACGTTCTTGCAGGAGCTTGAATTCCTCGTTTTTTTCACCCAAAGATAGGTGTGTTATCGACTCACCAGGGTCAGGCTTACTGTAATCCTCTGCTGCAAGATCCCATTTGAGCAAAATTCTTTTGCCAAAGTTAATGGAACATTTTTTGAGGGATTTAATCCTGTTTGAGGAGGAGGGCTCTGATCCCGGGCACCAAATCACTGCAGGAGCTGGGAGCAGTTTTTGAACGCTGGTTACATCTGGATTTCGGTGTTTTTGTTGTCAGAAGTCAAACACAATCAGCCTCCAGTGGGCGAGTGGTTCAAACAGTTAAAGCTCTGTTGTAACCGCACAGCTGCACAAGTGCTTTTATAGCGAGAGCTAAAAATGTCAAAGCACAATTTAAAAATGTTAATTAAGTTTCAATCTTTGTGGACAACATTGTTAATCACAGTAAGTGAGTAAAGCAGCAACCCTTGGGTGTTCTCACTGTCACTTCCTATTGAACAACAGTTCATTCCCACTCCTGCCACTTCAGCTTACGCCAATCTGTCCATTAAAAATCACTTCATACTGGTTCGGTGGGCAGGAACTTCTGTTCAACGTTCAGCAGCATTGGGAAGTTTAATCTTCATCATTTTTCCCTTTTCTTTGCCGAGTTTTAATTACTACCGTGGCTCTGGTGGTGTCCCAAAGGCTCTGCGCCTTGTGAGCGTGAAGGTTCAGTGTTTTAAATGAGGAACTGGTCTGGAGGAGGTGTCACACTCCAGGAGAGATCCGGTGGTGTCTGATCCATGGATGCTGTGAGGTTGGGAATGGCTGAGGAGCCGTTTCATTTTGGGGTGCAGGTGGGCACTGGTGTCACTCAGATTGTGCAGGTGGGCACTGGTTTAACTCAGATTGTACAGGTGGGCTCTGGTTTCACCCAGACTGTGCTGGTGGGCTCTGGTGTCACTCTGTGCAGGTGGGCTCTGGTTTCATACTGTGCAAGTGGGCATCTTTTTCACACTGATTGTGCAGATGGGCTCTGGTTTCACTCAGATTGTGCAGGAGAGCTCTGGTTTCACTCAGATTGTACAGCTGACACTGGTTTCACTGGTTGTGCAGGTGGGCTCTGATTTCACTCAGATTGTGCAGATAGGCGCTGGTTTCATTCTGTGCAGGTGGGCGCTGGTTTCACTCAGTTCGTGCAGGTGGGCATCTGTTTCATACTGGTTGTGCAGGTGGGCTCTGGTTTCATTTTGTGCAGCTGGGCACTGGTTTCACTCAGATTATGCAGGTGGGCTCTGGTTTCACTCTCTGCAAGTGGGCATCTTTTTCACACTGATTGTGCAGATGGGCACTGGTTTCACTCAGATTGTGCAGGTGGGCACTGGTTTCACTGTGCAGGTGGGCACTGGTTTCATTCTGGGCAGGGTGGATACTGGTTTCTCTCTGTGCAGGTGGGCACTGGTTTTACTCTGACTGTGGAGGTGGACATCTGTTTCACTCAGATTGTGCAGGTTGGGCACTGGTTTCACTCTGTGCAGGTGGGCACAGAATGAAATCAGAGATTTCACTCAGATTGTGCAGATGGGCTCTGGTTTCACTCAGATTGTGCAGGTGGGCACTGGTTTCAGTCTGTGCAGGTGGGCACTGGTTTCATTCAGATTGTGCAGGTGGGCACTGGTTTCATTCTGTGCAGGTGGGCACTGGTTTCATTCTGTGTAGGTGGGCGCTGGTGTCACTCAGATTTGCTCCCTGGAGCAAAGCTGTTCCAATTGGGCTGAGAAACAAGAACCAGGACCCCTCAGTCTGGGCAGTTGGTGTGTGCTTCCCTTGCCTGGAATGGGGATTCTTTTTCCATCCCTTCCCATTCCCTCAGGGCTGTGGTTCATTTTTCCATCCCTTCCCACTCCCTCAAGGATGTGGATCATTTTCCCATCCCTTCCCATTCCCTCAGGGCTGTGGATCATTTTCCCATCCCTTCCCGTTCCCTCAGGGATGTGGCTCATTTTCCCGTCCCTTCCCATCCCCTCATGGATGTGGATCATTTTCCCATCCCTTCCCAATCCGTCAGGAATGGGGATCACCTTTCCTTCCCCAACAATCCCATGGCTGTGCCTTCTCAGGCACAGTTTAATGCGGTGCCGAGCTTTGCCCTGGGCTAATGAGCCTTGGATTCCTTGGAATTCATTTCTCTTTGCTCATTCCATCCCCTCCCCGAGCCCTGAGCCGGGCCTGGATGAGTTTTTGACCCAGGCTGAGGCATCCACTCAGTTTACCCACAGTAGTTTCTCCTTCTGACACTCCCCCTTTAATTATTTCCATTTCTCTGAGGCTGCCTTCTTCCTCTCAGCTGTCAAGCCCCTGCAGAGGGTTTTATCCCAGGAACTGTAATAACATTTCTTTTTCTCCCTTTACTGAAGTTGCTGCTTGAATCATGCTTGCTTTGTTCTCCCCAAATAAAGGAGGATGCTAACAAGGCTTTCCAGGGTGCAGACATGTCCTAAATGCATTTTGGAGACGTGTTTTTAGGCTGTCTGAAGGAGAAGCAGAAACTCTTGGGGGGAAAAATGTTTAAAAGATATAAAACCAACCAAACAAACAAACAAACAAACAACGCCTCCCCCCAAAAAAAATCCAAAAAAAACCAACCAAACTCTAACAAACTAATAAAGAATAAAAATAAACAAACAAACAAACAAACAGAAAATCCCACACAAAAACCCCACAAAAACTTCACGATCTTGGATTGTCCTTTAGTACCTCAGGCTTTGGTTTCTTTGTGTATTAAAAGGGGAAGATGGAAGAATTCCTGTCAGGAATTTCCAGCCCCCCAGGAGGGCCAGAATTGTCTTTGCACAGGTTCTGCCCCTCCAGAGCAGGGTTTGTTCCTCTCTAGAACTCACTGTGAGAGGGTTTGGCTCCAGGTTTAGATCCAGATTTAGATCCAGATTTAGATCCAGATTTAGATCCAGCGGGACCAAAGCTGCAGTGAACTCCAGAACCTGCTGCTCCCCTGGGATGCCCAGGAAATTCATTATAAAAACACCTTCTTGCAACTTTTTGTTTTCTTCTTCTGAGGGCAAATCGTTGAAATTGTCTGGACAGGGTGCCTTTAATTAACAATCTTTGCCTTCCACATCTGGGAGCTCCGAGGTGAATCAGCTTTAATTAAATGTTCTTCACACCTCCGGAAGATGCCAAAGCATCCGGGTGCAGATATTGAATGTGGGATTTCCAAAATCCCACTTGGTTGATCTCCTCTGCCTGGAGTTGACAACTCTCAGTGGTCTGAGTGTTGTTTGTAAATTAAATTGTTGTCTCGGGCAATGGGCAGGGAGGGAGCTAAAAAATCCCAGTTCTGACCCTTCTCACCCAGTTTTTTTCTTCTCGTTATGCAACCTTTACTCAGTGAATGGAAAGCAAAGAAAACACAGACTCGGGGAGAACAAACAGGGAATTCCTCTCAGCTTCCGAAAGCGCAGAATTAAGAAAAAAATACAAAATGCAGAGCTGGGAAATTCTGAGCCAGAAGTCAAAGGCTTCATGCAGATGCTACAACAAAGTTAAAGGATCTTTTATAGGAATCAAATGGAACAATTCCTTTGTGATGTTTCTGTTCACCAGTGAGGGTGGGAAGAGGGCTCCCTTCAGGCCGTGGCCTTTCCTGTCTCTCTATAAAGGTCCCTGGGTGAGAAATAAATGAGATTTTTGGCCTAACCAGAATTTTTAATCACGGTAGGTGCTTAATAAAGTGGTGTTTCATCCAGTTGGAGCTTTCAGTGCTTGGAATTACCCTGTAGCAGGCAGTGGGTGTCTCAGGAAAATAAAGCTGTTTGCTTTGTGCTTCTGATTGGGTGGAAATACAAATCATGTGGTGCTGAGAACACTCCAAATTGCATTGAATTGAAGTTATTTGGTATGAAATACTGAAATTATGGAGAATGAAACCTTAGACGTTTTGTTAAGGAGTTTAAAAGCCATCAAGGAAATGGGGTGAGGAATTAAAATCAAGAGATGAGGTGCCAAATAAAGTGGGACTGAGGGTGGAGCTGCCCAGAGCAGGATGTTCTCCGTGATCCTCTTGACCAGAAACACTGAAAATACAACAAAAATAGGACTGGGGGCAAGCTGAGGTCCTCTGGGGAGTTGTAAATCCACAGGGATGCAGTGGAGGAGCCAAATCTGTGTCTGGGGGAATTCCAAGCAGCCCTTGGGTGTGAAGGGAGAGATGTTCATCTCTGTCCTGCTGGGTGCTCCTGCACTCCAGCTCCAGGGATGAGGAGGATGAGGAGGATGAGGAGCATGAGGAGGATGAGGNAGGAGGATGAGGAGGATGAGGAGGATGAGGAGCATAAGGAGGATGAGGAGGGTGAGGAGGGCAGGAGGGGAGAGCTGAGGGCAGGGACCTCCTGGAACCTTCTGTAAATCACAGCTGGCCCTGGGCTGTGTGCAGCTTTGCCAAACCTCTGGTACCTCCTCCAGGCCTCCTCCTGGGGAGATTTTCAGTTCCCAGCAGTTCCACTGAAGCCCTGACGGGTACAGAGGGCTTTTGCTGGGTTTTCCCCAACCTAAATTGCTTTTATTCAAGGTATAGTCACAGAATCCTGAATGGTTGCAGTTGGAAGGACCTTAAGGGTCACCTAATTCCACCTCTGCCGTGGGCAGTGACGCCTTCCGCTATCCCAGGTTGCTCCAAAGCCTGTCCAGCCTGGTCTTGGACACGTCCAGGGGCAGCCACAGCTGCTCTGGGCAAAAAGATGTGAAAGAATTAGTAGGAATGTAAAATAATTTGTAGCACTTGCAGCTCCTGGAAGCCTGGCTTTATTTAGGATGCACCCACCCTGTCATTGTTGGAAATGAAAAAAGGTGATAGACTCCACATATTTCAGAAGGCAAAGAGAACTTTTATTGCCTAATTCTTACCACCTTTTATAAGGTGTTCTGATACAGACTCAACATCATTGGTGAACAGGAACGACACCTCTCTAATCCCATTGGTTAAACTGGAGAAACAGAACTAGAAAGGCGAAAACACCACCTGGAGAGGTTGTTTAGGGAAAAGATAGTTGTTTGCCAAGATTGTTTTGAGAAGAAGCTCTCTTGAGAAATTTTCCCTTGGGAAAAGATCAGCAGCTGCTAGCAGGCTAAAAATCTTCCAGACTCAGAAATATCAGGCCCAAACCCACCCTGCTGGTGGGACAATCCCCAGGATCATCTGCGGTGCAGCAGCCCCACCTGATCAGGATCTCCATGGACCAAAGACAAACATCACCTGCAGCCCTGGTTTAATGTTTTGGGTTTTGGGAAATTCCTTTCCCAGGAAACTTTCTGTAAACAAGAGAAATGTTTTTGTAACTGTACCTATGTTTATCCATTCTTTCTCACAGGAGAGGTTTCTTGACGAACATCTGTTTTAACCAATGTGATTGAAGAGGTTTGCCTTTGTTTCACCAATCAAATTGGGCTGTGTAAAACACTATATAAGAGAGTCACATCTCAAAAATAAAGATTCATTTTTCTAGCCTTCTGATCGAGATTCTGTGCCGTTGTTTGATGCTCAACAGCGACAATCGCCCTTTTTTTTTTGTCCTCTACAACGCAGAGCTCCCTAAATCGTGGCTTGTGTGTCACGGGTGGCTCCTGTGGTGCTCTCCATGGGTGGAGAACCGGCTGCTCCCACAAGATCAGCTGCTCCTCTTTGTTTTCCCCACCACATCCACGGGGCTGTGTTTATCTCAGATGTTTCCTTGGTGCTCCGTGTGCGGCTCTGTCTCCTGATCATCCACGGGGGGAGGCTGTGAAAGGAGAGAAGGAACTGGATTTTTCCTGATGACACAACAGCCAGGTCCAAGAGGGGAAACTTCCCACTAAAAGTGTGCGCCGTGCTTAGAAAAATTACTGAAAATCTTCTTCTAATCCTCCTCAAAGATCAATCTCTTAATCTTTCTGACAGTGGAACTGACTAATCACCTGAATAGGATTTAAAGCCACCGAGACACTGACAAGATTTTAAGCTGGGAATAATTTGCAGGGGTTTTGTTTGGTTTGGCTGCTCTTAATTGTCCAGCAAAGCTTCCCTTTCTCCATTTCTTGATTTATCTTTTCTTCCCCTGGAAGTAGAAATGAGAAAGGCAAAAAGCTGTTGTGGTGTTAATTACAAGTGCAACAGCTGGAAAACTGTTTAGGAGATAAAAATCACTCCAGACTTTGTGATCGTGTGGATTTTTGAGGTCTGTTTTTAGTTAGTTTTAGTCAGTTTTGCATAACAAATACAAGTCTGGAACCTCAGGCTACTGCACTTGAGTCTCCTTCCCCATTTGGGAAAAGAGTTTCCTGCTCGTAACACATTTAATCCCTTCCTTAGGAGATGATGAATTTTGAATTGTCATCATCTATTTTTTTTTTTTTCTGGGTTTGGTTTTTCCTTTTTCTCAGCAGCAGAGCTGTGTTTGACCTGGGTGCCCTCGGCAGAAAACCTGCTGGAGTTCCACAGGTTGTGCACACAGCTGGACCTGGCTGAGACCCTCACCCCGTGAGGGCTTGGATCACTGATTCCATCCTTGGGAATGCTCCTGAAACACTCCTGGATCCAAGGAATTTGTGCAGACTGTCCTGTTTGTTTCCTCCCCCCTTTCCAGGTGTTCTGAGCACAGCCCTGCTTGCAGGGATGCAGCTTTCGAGGGTCATTAAAACAACTGGTTGATGGCAGAAAGTTTCTTTTCTTCTTGGATTTTGGGGATAATTTGGTCGGCCTCACATAGCAAAGGCATTTCTGTACACAGGTTTGTGATAATTTTACATATGACCCTTGGAAAGATGATTATATTTAAAATACAAGAGATATCAAGAGATAAAGAGGAGACATGAGTCACCTGCTGAAAATTAAATTGCAGATTAAGCACAGCTTTATAAACATAAAATTAAAGTGACTCGGGGAGCCAGGTAAAAAATCCCCACCATCATCACCAATTTGATGTTCAGGTCCTGAAGGAACAGCTCCGTGTTTGTAGGGATTGAAGGAAGCACTGGATGAAAAACTGGGAGTAAACTGAGCTGGGGCTATTGTGCACCAAACAACGACACAGACTTTGAGATCTTTCAGAAGGCTTAGAAGAAAAATGACTCCTTTGTTTTTGAGATGTCCTTGTCTTTTTTACCATTTTACACAGATCAATTTGATTGGTGAAACAAAGGCAAACCTCTTCAATCACATTGGTTAAAACAGATGTTCGTCAAGAAACCTCTCCTGTGAGAAAGAATGGATGAACATAGGTGCGGTTACAAAAACATTTCTCTTGTTTACAGAAAATCACCTGGGAAAAGAATTCCCAGAAACCAAAACATTAAATCAGGGCTACAGGGCTGTCTGATACTCCCAGGAAATTCTGGTCCCACTCAGTACAAACTACAAAGAGAAAGAAAACTGAGTTTCAGGCCTGCTCTGAAAGTTTCCTCAGCTTGGAGTCATTTTTGGGAGATTGATGAAAGAATGTGCTGCAGATTTCCTTAGGGAGTGCCCAAGAGCTTGGAACAAATCTCTCTGCACAGGGAGAGCCCCTTTGACCAGGGCAGCTGAAAAACGCTGCAGACAGCATTGGCGGAGCCATTAACAATTCTGGCTTTCACAGTCTGGATAAAAACATCTCCTCCAGAGTTAAATCTGCATCCCTCTGAGTCTGCAGGTAAAGTTTTAAAGTGTGGCAGTCAGGGAGAGGTGAACACAAGCCCACATTAAATCTGTAGCTGCTCAACCCCTCTCAGCCCCCAGAACCGAGGCACTGATTTGTAATCAATAATAGATGGTGCAGGTGGGAATGGATTTAAACAATCCCTTATTCAAGCTGCTGGAGAGTAACGATAATAGTTTCTCTTATTCCGACCTGATTTAATGCATTTCAGTTGAAATAAACCCACTTTCAAAGAGCCACGTCCCCCCTGGGTAATTTATGTGTATATTTTTGGTAATATTTTAACAACGTGTGGCAAACCCCGCAGAGGGGTTGTTGAGAGCTGTTCCACCAGTTCCAGGAGGAAACTGGAAATACTGGAAATAGATGGTGGAAGGTCTCCTGCTTCCCACCCTTTGTACCTGCACCCTTTGTTGGAAGAGCAGATGGAAGATCTGGAATGGGAATCGCAGGCGTTGGCAGAGCAGGAGTGACTCACGTTGGAGCCCTCAAAGCTCCTGTTGTTCTGTTTGTTTTCCTCGTTTTCATTCAAACAATGCAATTTCAATTGCAATTTCTTTCCCTCCGTCCATCTCCAAACTGGATGGATCTCCACAGAAATGTGTCTGCAAAGG
The DNA here is from genome assembly GCA_013400675.1 of Oxylabes madagascariensis. Lineage (NCBI taxonomy): Eukaryota > Metazoa > Chordata > Aves > Passeriformes > Timaliidae > Oxylabes > Oxylabes madagascariensis. Next base: position 13,127 of record VYZR01096813.1, read on the forward strand.
TGGATCTCTGGCTCTCGGGCAAAGAAGCTGCAAAATTTATGTGGTGGGTCCCCTTTACAACAGGAAAGAGTGGAAACAGGTTCCAAAAAACGCACACAGGCACCTAATGAAGCTTTTTTAATGACTTTAAAAATGATCTCAGGTAATTTCAGATCTCCTACTGAAAGCATGTGGGAGCTGGACAATCCCGATTGCATCGTGCCCTTGGAAATGGTGTCAAAATGTGCAATCACAGACACCAAAACACCCTTGTGAACTTGGCTGGGTGTCTCAAACATTATTCCTGAGGTGATTTATTTAATTTTGTGTCACTCCTTTCTTGCCAGAGTCAATAACTCCCCGGGATTTTGGAAGGAGGCTGAAAATACCTCGAATTGAGTCTTTCTAGGGTGCTTGGCGAATTTACCACACCTTCCCTCAGATACCTGGCTCCTTTATCTTTCCTCCAGTGCCCAGGCCCTTTCTGCAGTTCCTGTCAGCATTTTCCCAGCTGAACAGAATAATTTCCCCTCCTCGGCTGACAGCAGCTGTCATTAGGAAAATTGCAGGGCCAACTTTGACAGGATTCACACAATGGGGGAACTGCAGCTTCTCGCAGGCTCCGAGAGAGCCCGGGCTCTTCAGCACATCTTGTCAGTCGGAACATGAGCTCATCTCCTCCCCGGGAGAAGTTGGCAGATGAGAAGATTATTTCTGACAGATCTGAAACAGCCCCGATGACATCCTCCAACAATAAAATCTCTGCCAGGGGCTGGTGGTGGCGGGGGGGAGAGGGGAAAACGGTCTAATGAAAAAATTGTGGTTAAAAAAAAAAAAACGGGTGAGAGCTTAAATTGAAGGATGCTCGGTGTTTGTGGCTCCTTGTTTAGAATTCATTCCTCTTCCTGGGGTTAAGTATTCACAGCTGTTAATGATCCAGGGATTTCCAGCCCTTCTCCTGCGGGATGTTCCTCAGGTTTGAAGGCTCCTTGGAGCTGGAGTTGGGTCCTTTCGTGCCCGTCAGCAGGAGTTTGGACACTGAGGATCCATGACAGCAGCAGGAATGTGTGGCATTATCCTGGAATTGCCTGGCACCCTGGAATTCCCTGGCACCCTGGGCTTGGCTGCTGCTCAGGGGTTCTGCCCCTCTGGGGGAGGCCAATGTCACAAAACTCTTTCCTCCCCGGGTTTGTTAATTGGGTTTCCCGGCAATTAGGAAGTTTATTTATGCCTGGCAGGAGGGGAAGCGAGGAGGACCAAACCCCACAGATTTCTGCTCTCCCTAATTTCAGATTTCCCAGCCTCAGGTGCAAACAGGGCCTGAATCGAGTGAAAGCAAGAGGCACAAAGGGCTTTAATGCCCTTGTCAGTATTTCAAATTTATCCTTTCCTGTGGCATCAGGTCTCCTTCAGCCCGTCTTGAGCCCTGCTTCCCTTTCAGAGCTGGTTTTTCTCACTGTTTACTCTTTAGGAGCACACTGGGGATAAAATCCCATTTTTCCTGACTCTGATTCTGCTGGGGACGGAAGAACCTTTTGGAAACGTGGCAGGGATTTGTGCCTTGGCTGGAGTGTAACAATTCCCTTTCTAAGAAATCCAGAACTCCCTCTCCTTGTTTTACTGCCATGCCTGGATCATCCTCCTCAAAGTCAACAGTGATGCAAGAAATCATTTAGGGATGTGAAAACTGAGGGTGCTGCATCCTGGATTCTGCTTTTGTTATTTCAGAGCTTCTAGGAAAAAACAGATTATAAAGGTTCCAAGCTGTGTAAGTGCAGAGTGTCCAATCAGTGTCCTTTGGGCTCCAGAGCTCGTTTTGAGATCCCCAAATGCTGAACGAGAGAAAAAAATACATTTAAAACCCTTTAGTTGGGATTTGAGGCACAGCAGCCATTGGAGAGCAGGATGTACAGCTCCTGAAATCCTGAAATGCTGCTGCAACTCATGGAATCCTGGAATGGGTTGGGTGGGAAGGGACATTAAAGCCAACCCAGTGCCATCCCTGCCGTGACAGGGACACCTCCCACTGTGCCGGGGTGCTCCAACCTGGCCTGGGACACTTCAGGGACAGAGAGCATAAGAAACAAAAAAAGTCTCATTTTATTTCTTGAGTGTCAAACTTTCATGCTTCTTTCGCCATGAAAGCCAGGAATGCTGCTTCCTTTTGATCCTGCAGAAGCAATGGCTTCCTGGAATGGATTACCTGGGGAGGGACCTTAAATCCCACCCAGTGCCACCCCTGCCATGACGGGGACACCTCCCACTGTCCCAGTGTCTTGGTTTGGAAAGACAGGTGTCTGCAGAGGAAGGCAGGAGCCACCCTGAAAATGGAAAATATAAACCCCCTCCCTCTGAATCATTACCATTTTGAAATTAAGGGGCTTTCAGACAAAGATATGGGAATAGGAAGAACAGTTCTTTACCAGGAATATTAAATTAAAAACGCAGTAGTACAAAAAAAACCACTGCCAGAGTCAGAGCACAGCCTGACACCCTGTTGGTCAGGGTGCTGGGAGCAGTCCAGTCCAGCCCTCCTGCAGTGACAGATGTGGCTCTGTTGGAGCAATGATCCTGTAGAAGGTGCAGTTTCCTCTGAAGGTCCCGTGGTGCTGAGATGGGTCCGCTCTTCCTCTGGGAATGCCGTGCACACAGGCTGTGCTGGGGTTCTGAACCTCAGCTTTTATCCAGGTGGGAATGCTGGGCTCCTCCCCCTGGGCGGAGCATCTCCCCTGGGATGATGGAATTGTATCAGCCCTGCAGTGAGCCTCGATGGCCCCTGAACAGCAGAGATCCCTGCAGGGAGGGTGGGTGGTGGGAGAGATAAAGAACTCTGCTGAGCCCCCCTGGTTTAACAGCTGGTCACGGAACACACACTGCTGGGTACACCTTGCACTCAGACACCCAGGCTGCTCCAAGCCTGGCCTGGGACACTTCNCCTTTCCCTTTCCCTTTCCCTTTCCCTTTCCCTTTCCCTTTCCCTTCCCTGCCTTTCCTTTCCTTTCCCTTCCCTTACTGAGAGGACCTTCCTTTTATCAGGAACTGCTGATCTGAAGGTGGCAGGTTGAGTTTTACACCACACACTTGAAATAAAATTATTAAAAATATCCCAGTCCTGGCTCCTCAAAGCCATCGCTGCAAGTGGGAATGAGCACACATGTTCTAGGGAACAGTTTTCTGTCACAATGTGCAATTTCATTAAAACTTCAAGCATTTCATGGAAACATTTCTCTGCTGGCAGAGCAACTTTATAATTCAAAACATCTTGTTTAAGGGTTCCCACTTCACTCTGAGAATATTCAGATATTTGGTGGTGCTGAGACGGAATCATTTTGTTTTACCATTTGCAGTGAATTCATTCAGTGTTTATATTAAATGAACACATCACTCTGATTATGTGGGGGTTTATTTTTGAAAGTTTACCCCATAAAACAGATTTGGTTTGTGTTTGGTTGAAAGGGATGACAAAGCACCTCATTCCAGCCTGTCCTTGAAACACACCCACGGCCTGCGGGGAATTCCAGCCCTGGTGCTGCACAGCTTTTGGGGAGGCAGGTGGGGATTTTGGGGCAGTCTGGGCTGTGCTGGATACACCAAAAACCCCAGAATTAAAGGAATTAAAGGCTTGCACAGACAGGACAAAGCAGAGTCAACAACTGTCTCACTCCAGCTTGGCAGCAGGGAAAGCCTGGAGTCCCTCTAAAATAGGAATTAGTGCAACGGAACCAATCTGGGCATTTATTTTAGACCAGTTGAACCAGAATCAACCTGGTGGGATTAAGTGGGAGCAGCTGACTGGGGCTGAGCCAGGCTGGGAGAGCTGGGAATGTTCACCTGGAGAAGGGAAGGCTCCAGGGAGAGCTCAGAGCCCCTTCCAGAGCCTGAAGGAGCTCCAGGAGAGCTGGAGAGGGACTGGGGACGAGGAATGGAGGGACAGGACACAGGGAATGGCTTCAAAGTAATGAAGAGTTGGATTTGATGGGATTTTGGGAAGGAATTCCTGTCTGTGAGGGTGGGGAGGGGCTGGGATGGAATTCCCAGAGCAGCTGTGGCTGCCCCTGGATCCCTGGAATGTCCAAGGCCAGGTTGGAGCAGCCTGGGACAGTGGGAGGTGTCCCTGGGTGGCACTGGGTGGGATTTGATCTCCTTCCAACCCAAACCATTCTACATTTCTGTGCCAATTCTGTTCCTCATCCTCCAAAATTGCTCTTAATGTATCCATTCTTCTTCTCAGCTTTATTCAGGTTTTTCTTAAAGAATAATTCATATTCAGTGCAGAATGGTTATAAAGTGCAAAAACTCATCAATTATTCAGGTTATTTGTGCAGATTTTAAAGTCAGAGACATTATGTGGCTTTCTCTCTTTTAAGAGAAATTGAAAAGAGATTTAAGAGGAGAGGAACATTTTCCTGAGCTGAGGTTGGAGTTCAGCTCTTTGGGATTGTTCCGTGTGTTTGAGTTGTTTGGGTTTGCCGTGTGTTTTCCAACCCCCTTTGGAGAACTCAATAACGAGGTGACTCAAACAATCAGAGAGAGCTGGAAGAGCACCAAAACCCACAGGATTTGGATAATCTGAGTGTTCCTGGTGTCTGACCCAGTGGGCAGAGCACAAAACAGGGACACAGCAGCCAACAGCTGAATTCCCAGCTTGGATTTTCCCTGAAATTATTTCATCCCCTCATCATTATTTCCTTGTAAACTGTCATCTTTATTATATTTATTAT